>CATIWR010013943.1:0-29353 GCA_949677035.1 Omphalea diandra | reverse complement strand
AGGTTTTCTACCATTCCATAGCTCATAAGGAGTTTTATTTAGAATGAGTCTTTTCAAAACACAATTTGCAATATAACAAAAAATATTGATGGTTTCAGTCTAAAAGTAATTAGGCAAAGAATGAGCATAGATCTAACCATTTCTACTAATATCCTATTTTTCCTTTCTTCAACACCATTCTGTTGTGGTGTTCTAAGAATAGAAAAATTATAAGAAATCTTATTTTCTAAGCAATAAGTTTTAAAAGATTCATTTTGAAATTCCTTTGCATGGTCACTTTTAATAAAAGAAATCAATTAACATCTTTCATTTTGAACTCTTTTTGCAAAACTTTTAAAAGTATCAAAAGTGTCATTCTAATGGGCAAGAAAGGATACCTAAGTAAACCAAGAGTAATCATCAACTAGGATAAATACATAATGTTTTCCATCTAGACTAGCGTATAATTAAGTCCATATGGATAAGTTGAAGAGGTCTGAAAGTACTTATAACTTTCTTTGCTTTGAAGGAGTTTGGTGTTGCTTCCCCATTGGCAAGGTCCACATGTCTTGTCCTTTGTAAACTTAAACTTAGGAAAAACCTCTATTAGCTTTACTTTAGATAGACTTTATAAAAGGTTCATGTTAGCATGACCAAGTTTTCTATGACACAAAACACTTAAAAGATTGATTAGCTAAACTGTCTAAGTCAATGAAGTAGGTGTTGTCTCTTTTTTCACCCTTAAAAACTACCTTCTTATCCATCAAAGTGGTAACCCAACATTCTCTAGGATCAAAAGTGACTTTATTACCTTTGTCACATAATTGGCTTACACTTAACAAACTATGTTGTAATCCTTCAACTAAAAGAACATTGTCAATAAGAGAGCAACCTTTCTTACCAATTATTCCAATGCCAATTACCTTACTCTTGGCAATGTTCCCAAAAGTGACAATATCACCATCATTTTCTTTTATGGCTATGATTAGTTTTTTATTTCCTGTCATGTGCTTTAAGCACTCACATTCCACATGCCAATCATTGTCCTCATTGATGGCTTTTAAACATTATTGCAAAATAAAAAACATATTACTTTTGCTTAGGTACCCAAACATTCTTGGTCCTTAGGAGTTAAGTCTATAAGAGTCCTTTAATTTGAGGTGAGCCTTCCTAATGTAGCAGAATATTTTTATATGACCATACTTCATATAATAATGACATTGGAGCTTAAACTTGTGAGTCTTTCTCCTATGCACAACCTTAGTATGAGTGGGGGGCCTTCTCATACTATGGTGATGAGAGTGTATGCAAGTGTATGAATGATTATGTTGGCCTTAGACACCAAGAAGGGGGGGTTGAATTGGTATATAAAAATTAAAACAAGATGGCAAGAAAGAAAATTAGTAGAATGGAGACATAATATTTATAGTGGTTCAGGTATAATTGATCCTGCATCCTCTCCCTAATTCTCAGCAATTGGGTGTTTCACTATCTTTCAATGGTATTTTCAAGCTTACACCAAACTTTTATACTTGTGTTTTGAAGGCTCACACAACAACATTTACACTTGTGTTTTTAAGGCTCACACAACCACCTCTCTTAGTGTTTTTATAGGCTCACACTACAACCTTTACAAATGGTGTTTATACTCGCACCAAACAATCACCTAAAGAAGAGAAAAAATTGAGTAGCGAAATTGCAAGAGTTTGGGTTACAAATTAATGAATTCTCTTGAATTTACATACATTTGGTGAGGTATTTATAACCTCTACCCACCAAAGAGACGTTGCAATAAAATTGATAGCAAATCTTCAAAGTATGCTAGACAGATTTTGCATTAAATGCTTGTCAGGCTTCATTCGCGGTTGCTATTACTCTTTCGTAGTTGTGATTTTTCAATTTCCATACGGGAGCTAAAACTTACAACGAAAAATCCTATTTGTGTCTAACGACTAGTCCACGTGTCATCTTCCCATTGATTCACCAGGAAAATATAGTCGTTGCCTTTCACTTGCTCATAAAAGCAGCAATCATAATTTTTCTTGTACAGGCCGCGACTCAGGACTTGAAATCGTCTGCCAAAAATGTTCATCTTTTTCCTCATGATTAGCAATCGTTACCCATAAGTTGCCATCACGATTTTTGTCTTCCAACGGTCATCTGGGACACTTGTCAAGCTGTTGTTGTGGACTTAATTCCCTTTTGAGTTACTTTGAATTTCGCAGTAGCGACTGAGGTATGACACTCACCGTGAATTCCTCTTTGACTTTAGCTCTCCTTTCTTTGAATTAGTTGCGGTAGAGAAGTGGGCTGTGAATCCATCTGTCCAATTTGTCAACATGCCTTAGTCTAGTTCACAGTCTCGATTTATGAAGTTGCGATCGCTTATTAGGAGACACTTTGCTTTCTTTGAAGATTAAGGACTTCTTCTAACTTCAAATATAAAGACTAACTAAAAACTGCAAAACATCACTTAATTGAATCATTAGAATTGATCAGTCTCCTTTGTCATGATAAAAAGTGGTTTAAGACTTAAGATTAACCATCCTAGTCCAACAAATTAGAAGTAGAAGATAATTTTTTGTGTTTGGGTGTGCATGCTTCATAGTGCATATATATGCATGTTTGGCTTTTTTAAGCTTAGCTTTTGAGCCTTGAGGAGCATTTCCTTTGCCTTTAGGCATAAGTGGCTTATTACTAGGAGTACTTTTCCTCCTAATTGCCTCAATACTTAAAGTTTGAGGTGTTAATGCTCTAATGAAAGTAGTGAGAGGGGGTGTAGATGAAGAGGCTTCATTGAAGCTTAGGTCATGTCTTACTAGTGGAGGTCTTTGGATATAATAAGTGTATCCAAAACTTTCTTTCTGTTGGACTAAATTCGTCAAACCTAAGTCAAAACCCTCTTTTGATCTTGATAACGAGGATTTACATGTTCTAATATCATTTTCAAAGGTTGATTTTGTAAATTTTTAGATAAATTTGCATTGAAAGTTGAATGAGAGTCTAAATCTCAAAAATTGTGAAAGGCATCCTATTTCGCAATCAAGAACTTGTAATTCACAACCACTATCTTACAAAAAGAATGGATGAAATTAGGATAAATGATTTTGCAGAGGAAATCGCAACCATGATCTTGCCAAGAAAGTGATGAAGTTTAAACTTTTATAGTGGAAATCGTGTCCATCTTCATTATAATAACTTTTACATTTACTTGGAGGGAATCAACCCCTCAACTAGACTAGAGATGTATGTGACAGAAAATTATCATGAAGGCACTACTTTAGTGAAATCAAGTAGGCTATAGATGTATATGACAAAATAAGAACTATTCATGATGAAGGATAACAAAAGCATCATCGATATGATCAATAGACTCATGTCCATCATCACAAACATGAAGAAATTCTATAGAATTCTCACCAATCATGAGGTAAACAACAAAATTCTCAAATATTTACCTTTTAGAAAATTTGGTGCTAGAATGTGTAGTATTCAAGAATTCAATCTAGAGATTGGAAATGTACAAATAGATATTCTTATAGGCAAGCTACTCACTCATGAGCTGGCTTTTAAAAAGAATGAGGAAATAAAAAAGATGAAAGGGTAGGTGGACAAAAATGATAAAACAAAAAAAAAGGACTCTGGCTCTTAAATCTTAACTAAAGATAAAAAGGTAGAAGTTGCTTTTAATGATGATGACGGTAGTGAAAAGGAGGAAGAATAGCTGGTCATGCTTTTTAAAAGGACCAAGCAGCTTATAAGAAAAAGATAGGATGGGAGGAATTTTAAAAAGGCATCCCCTAACCTCAAGGAAAAGAAAAATGTAGTGACCTACTATGAATGTGGAAAATAAGGACACATTAACCATGATTGTCCAAAACTTAAGAAGAAAAAGAAAGGGGACAATGAGAAGAAGAAGAGTTTCAAAGCCACATGGGATGACAACTTTAGTGAGGAAAAGGAAGATAAAGAAGTGGCTAATCTTTGCTTCATGAAACAAAAGGACTCTTCCAATGAGGCAAGTACTTCTCCTCACTTTAGTGACAATTATGATGCATATGACGATGTAAATGATGAACTTCTTAAAACTCTTACTTTGCGATGTGATAAGTATAAATCATAGATGAAAACTTGTAAGTAAAAATGCTCAAAATTAGAGGATGAATATAAATTCTTAAATTAGCTTATAAGTGAATTGAGGACTTTAATGAAGAACTCAAAAAATCTATAGAGAATTTCTCTAAGTCTTCATCCTCTCTTAACTCCTTAAGAAAGGAAAATGATTCCTTAAAAGATGAAGTAATTGAACTTAAAAATTCCATCTCTAAGTTCCACAAAAAGAATGAAGTTTTGGATACACTTATTGTATCCTAAAGACCTCTACTAATAAGACATGACCTAGGCTTCAATGGAGCCTTTTTATCTACACTCCCTTTCATTACTTTCATTAAAGCATCAACACCTTAAACTTCAAGTATTAAGGTAATTGGGAGGAAAATTGCTCATAGCACTAAGCCACCTATACCTAAAGGCAAGAGAAAGACTCCTTAAGGCTGAAAAGCTAAGCTAAAAGAGCTAATCATACATACATGTACACAAAGAAGCATGCTCACCTAAACACATAAAAATTTTCTTTTACTCTTAATCATTTATACATTTGCATACACTCTCATCACTATAGTATAAGAATGCCCTCTAGTCATACTAAAGTTGTGTATAGGAGAAAGACTCACAAGTCTAAGCTTCAATGTCATTATTGTATGAAGTATGGTCATATAAACATATATTTTTTTTACATTAGGAAGCCTCACCTCAAATTAGAGGATCCTTATAAACCTAACCCCTGAGGACCCAAGTATGCTTAGGTACCTAAACAAAGGTAATCTATTTTGTTTTGCAGGACTGTTTAAAAACTACAAATGAGGACAATGATTGGCATATGGATAGTGGGTGCTCAAAGTATATGACAGGAAACAAAAAACTATTCATAGCCATAAAAGAAAAAAATGGTGGCAATGTCGCATTTAGTAACAATACTAAGGGTAAGGTAATTAGCATTAGTATAATTGGTAAGAATGGTTGCTCCCTTATTAACAATGTTCTTTTAGTTGAAGGGTTACAACATAATTTGTTAAGTGTAAGTTAATTATATGACAGGTAGTAAAGTCACCTTTGACTCTAAGAATGTCGAATTACCACCTTGGTGGATAAGAAAAATAGATTTTAAGGGTGAAAGAAGAGACAATACCTACTTAATTGACTTAGACAATTTGGCTAATCATTCTTTTAAGTGTCTTGTGTCTCTTAGTAATGAAGCTTGACTTTGACATAAAAAACATGGTCATGTTAGCATGGAGCTACAAAGTCTATCCAAAGGAGAGCTAATAGAGGATCTTCCCAAGCTTAAATTCATAAAGGACAAGACATATGGACCTTACCAAATGGGGAAGCAACACCAAACTTTCTTTAAAGCAAAGAATATTGTAAGTATTTCTAGAGAATGAGATTTCTCAGAATTTTTCTACTCCTAGAACACCACAATAGAATGGTGTTGTAGAGAGAAAAAAATAAGATATTAGTAAAGAAAGCTAGAATTATGCTCAATGAGTATTCTTTATGTAATTACTTTTGAGCCGAAGCCATAAATACTTCATGTTATATTGCTAATCTTGTTTGTAAAAGACTCATTCTAACAAAACTTCTTATGAGCTATTGAATGATAGAAAACCTAAGCTTTCATACCCTAGGGTTTTCAGGTGTAAATGCTACATTCTTAATACCAAGGACAACCTTGAATATTTTGATTCAAAAATAAATGAAGTCATTTTTTTGGGCTACTCCGTCTCTAGTAAAACTTATATGGTATTCAATAAAAGTACTATGGTTGTTGAAGAGTCAATGAACATTATGTCTAATGAATTTAGTAAACTTGATCTTATGAAAGATTTTCTTATTGATAATCTTACAGGTGACTTTGAGAAGTTGGAGCTTGATTCAACTCTAAAAGAAATGGTGATTGATCTTAAGGATAACAAGTCATCACAAAAAGTTGAAAAATATTAACGACAAGAAGTGGAAAACCAAACTCAAGAACTTCCTAAGGATTAGAGATTCTCCAAGCATCATCCAAAGGAACTTATCATTAGTGAGACATCCAGGGAGTAAGTACTAGATCTCAATTTCATGATTTAGATTGCATTTGTTTCTCAATTTGAGCCAAAATCTATTGATGAGTCTCTTGATGAAGAAAGTTGGGTGATTGCTATGTAAGACAACCAATTTAAGAGAAACAAAGTTTAGGAACTTATTCCTAAGCCTAAGGAACACCCGGTTATGGGATGTAAATAGATGTTTAGGAATAAGTTAGATAACCAAGGTTTTATTACAAGAAATAAAGCTAGATTAGTTGTAAAAGGTTATAACCAAGAGGAAGACATTGATTATGATGAAATCGTTGTTCCTGTTAGGATTCTTTTAGCATTTGCATGTCACATGAATGGTTTCATTGAGGAAGAAGTGTATGTTGAACAACCTCCTGGTTTTGAATCTCATGTCTTTCCAAATCATGTTTTCAAATTAATTAAAGCCTTGTATGGTTTAAAACAAGCTCCGAGAGCTTGGTATGAAAGACTTAGTTAATTTCTTTAACAAAATGATTTTGAAAAGGCAAGATTGATATAATATCATTTGTCAAAAAGCACAACAAAGATACACTTATTGTACAAATATATGTTGATGATATTACGTTTGGTGCTACTAATGAATTTCTTTATGAAGATTTTGCTTAGTGTATGACTAGGGAATTTGAGATGAGCATGATGGGTGAGCTCAAGTTCTTCCTTGGTCTTCAAATCAAGCAAACCAAAAAGGGCATCTTCATCAACCAAACCAAGTACACAAAGATTTACTTAAGAGGTTTGGCATGAATGGATGCAAAGTAGCAAAGACTCTAATGAGTGCAACTATCAAGCTTGACAAAGATGAATAGGGTAAGCTAATTGAAGAAAAGAGGTATAAAGGTATGATTATCTCTCTCCCCTATCCTATTGCAAATGTGACAATACAAGTGCAATAAATATTTTTAAAAATCCCATCCAACATTCAAGAAGCAAGCATATTGACATTAGCCATCATTTTCTTAGAGATCATGTCTAAAATGGTAATGTGGTGTTAAAATTTATTAACACCAATCACCAACTTGCAGACATTTTCACTAAATCCCTTAATGAAGAAAAGATGAACTTTATCAAAAGGAAACTATGGATGCTAGATGGAAGATCTCTAAGGTGAAAAGTAATTCACTTAATGTGTTTTATTGTTTTTATATATTTTGATTCATTGGATGATATGTTTGATAACTTCGTATGTTGAATACGTTGGATGAATTAATTCATTATGCAATTGTGATTTTCTATACCAACTTGCTTTAATTGATCATCATTATATTAAGTTGATCTCATATAAAAAGACCAATACTCTTTTATCTTTGTTATTCATTTTGCTTGTAATTCACGATCGCTCCTATCCATTCACGATTTCTTATCTTCCCTCAATTCGTTGTCACAATTTTAGATCGCCATCGCGAATTTTTTCAAAATGTAAATTTGTTGACCATTTGCTCCTTTGATTTTTGAGAAAATTTTATTTGTTACTCACCGAATTTGTAAATAGTGGTCGTAGTTCACTAGTAGCAACCCTGAATTCTAGTAATTGCCATACATTAATTGATTTGACCTTTAATTAATACCTGCTCATTTAATGCTTATGTTATCTTTTTTGTTCACTTTTACCTTTCTCTTCATCTATCATCATCTCCCTTCTTAATCCCTTTTAAATCCTTCAAATACTCTTTTAACCTCAACTTCATGGCACTAAAGAAACTAACCAGAGCAAAAAAAGGGAAGGGTATTGCCCAACCTTAAAGCCCTCCTTCCTTTCATCTTATGAAAAGGGATTACTTATGAAGAAAAGGAGAGGCTTAAAGCCAACATTAATAAAATCATTCAACCAAACAAAATCCCTTCCACTTTTCTCTTTAAATCTCTTGGCATCAAGGAAGAGATTTATGTCTTTCTCTCAAACCTTGGTTGGAATGAATTCATATTTAGAGATGAACCAAGATATGAAGAGATTGTCAAGGAGTTCTTGTGCATTGTCACTTTAAGTAAACGGGCTAAATCAAAAACAGGTGCATATGGGTTGGTGTTTAAGGCCCTGAAGGACACCTATTTCATAACATTTTCTCAACTTTCTTCTTTTTTTAACCTTTAAGTTGAAGATAATATTCCTTTCATTAACTCTGCTTTTGATATAATCTATTCAGAATTTTGATAAGAAATCTCCATTAAAACCAAACATGACCTTCAACTTCTTTGACCAAATATATTAAGACCCTCACTAATTGGCTTCTTCACAGAATCATATCTTTTTCTATCAATGCTAAGGGTGATGGGAATGAAAAAGTTTCCCAGAAAGATATACCATTTTTTGTCTGCCTTACCAAAAACAAGCTTATTCAAACATAAAGATACCTTATGGATCAATTGATCTATATGAATACCAAGCCAAAAAGCCAATTTCTCCTCCATTTTTACATCACAGCCATATAAAAGTTTGTGAGAGCCTTGGATTATGAAAAAAAGAAATTCCTTACCAAGAAATACCCACCCTCCCAAAACTTTCTTGACTTGCCCTATTTGATCAATGCCAAGGCTACATATTATAACATTTATATTTATACTTTAGGGTCTTTTGGGGCCAAGAAGCAAGATACCACTTATGCTTCAAAAAGGAAAAGGCTTGTGATTAAGGAAGGTGTTAAAGAGCCTATTCTATCTCTTAAGCCAAAGGTTAAACCAAAATCTTCTTCCATCAATAAAAAGCTAGACAAAGTGAAGAAAATGCTTAAGAAAAGGTTTCTTCTTATTTCTCACCTTCATAGTGACTTAATGGTTCTTTAATAGAAGGTAGGAGTAACACCTTGTCATCTTCCTGATTTTGAGGAATGAGAAAATTCCACACTAGAAGAAGATAATCAAGATGAAGAAGAAGGAGATGAGGCACAAAAAGTAAGAAGTGAAGAAATTGGAGATAGTGATGATGACATATCTCCTTCCCTCTAGTTTTGTACACTTAGGCTTGTAATTCTTTTCTTTTATTTATATTCATCTTGTTTTGGCCTAAGTATGTGATTGAACATTTTATGTTTGTCTTGTATTTGTTTGATTATAATGATAGTTGAAGTTTTTGTTCCCTCTAGTTATTCATGATATTCATGTTTACATTACATTATATTTATCCTTATCATTTCCATTATCTTTTTTTTTTTATCTTGACAAAGGGGGAGAGTGAACTTGTATGTTATAATGAAGGGGGAGCATATTTAACAAGTTTAATTTCATTTTAATAAGTTTTTATTATTAAATTTTGTTAACCATCTCAACTTTAAATTTATGCTTTCTTTATCTCTTGCAAAATAAATATAAGTTATCAAAATCAAAAAGCAAAAGATTGTTGGACTATATTGGTCAAACCTAAGTCAATACTTTTTTTTGATCTTGACATGTTCAAACAACATTTTCAAGTGTTGATTTTATAAATAGATTTGCATTTAAAATTGAATGGAAGTCTAAGTCTCAAAATTATGAGAGGCATCCTATTTCGTGGTCAAGAACCTATAAATAATTCGCAACCGTTATATTGCAAGAAGAATGGATGAAATTAGGATAGACGATTTTGCATAGGAAATCATAATCCCAATCTTGCTAAGAAAGTGATGAAATTGAAACATAAGATTTTGCGGTGGAAGTTGCATCCATCTTCGTGATTACGACTTTTGCATTTGCCTGAAGGGATTCAACTCCTCAACTAGACTATGCCAAATGTCCCAAAGAGTTGTTGGTAGATCAAAATTAGCAAGAGCAAAACATTGGTTGAGACTGTAATTTAGCAAAGCACAATCTCCTTGTTAAATAGAGAGATTCGCGGAGACCATCGCGTCCAAGAGAAAATTAAATCGCGACTTTTAGTTTGGATTGAAGAATATAATGATTATTTTTCTTAAAAGACCAATGGTGATGTGCCACATGGACTAGCTGTTAGATACAAATGAGATTCTCTATCTCGAATTCAGTAATTTTAGTATAAGAAGAAAAATTGTGACCATGAATGTCTAGTCACAACTGTAAACTTTATATGATAGACATTTAATGCAAGATCTACCCAACACGACTTAAAGATTTAGACATAGTTTGTTTGTGACATCTCTTTGGTGGTTATTATGTATAAATACTCCACCAAATGGACTTGAATGCAAAAGAATAATATTCAATATAGCCAAACTCTTGCAATTTTGTCTCTTAACCTTTGTACATTCAATTTTTGTGAGGTGTTATTGTTTGGTGTAAAAATTAAACACCAGTATTGTGGGTTTAAGAGTTAGCCTAATTGTAAAACTCTTGTAGAGGTTAAGTGTGAGTCTTTAGGAAAAATACTTGTGAGATTATGTGTGAGTCTTGAAACACAAGTTGCGAGGTTGTATGTGAGCCTTAAAACACATAGTGTAAAAGTTAGGTATGAGCTTGGGAAAAACTATTTTATGATAGTGAAATACCAAATTAGAAGAATTAGAGAGTGAATGCAATGTTTGTTTATACCGGAACCACTATAAAATATTGTGTTTTCTACTCCTATTACTTCTCCTAATTCCTTCTCAACAAACCTTCCCTCAAATTTTTAAAATTTCCTACTAATGTATCCCTCCCTTCTTAGTGCTTAAGGGTTAACACTTCCCTTTATAAAACTTAGAGATGAAATTTCTAAATTCAATTACTTCACCCTTTAAGGAATAATTTTTTTTTCTCAAGGAGTTAAGAGAAGATGAAGGCTTAAAGATTCTCTACAGATTTTTTGAGTTTTTCATTAGAAGTCCTCAACTCACTTACAAGCTCATTTAAGGATTTAACTTCATCATCTAGTTTTGAGCATTTTTTTTCTTATAAGTTTTCATCTGTGATTTATACTTATCACATCTCAAAGTAAGAGCTTCAAGAAACTCATCATCTACATCATTATATGCATCATATTTATCACTAGAGTAAGAAGAAGTACTTACCTTATTAAAGGAGTCCTCTTGTGCTATAAAGCAGAGATTGGCCATTTCTTCTTTCTCTTCCTCACTAGAGTTGTCATCCCATGTGGCTTTGAAGCTTTTCTTCTTCTCCTTGTCCCTTTCATGTTTCTTCTTGAGCTTGGGACAATCATACTTGATGACCTTACTTTTCATATTCATAGCAGGTCACTTCATTTTTCTTTTCCTTAAGGTTAGGAGATGTCTTCTTGAAGTTCTTCCTATCCTTCCTTCTCCTTTTGAGCTCTTTGGTCCTTTTATAAAGCATAACCAGCTCTTCTAACTCTTTTTCACTATCATCATTATCACTAGAGACAACTTTTACCTCCTTATCTTTGAGGATTTAAGAGCCAGTCCTCTTTTCTGTTTTATCATTTTTGTCCCCTTACCCTCTCATCTTTTTCATCTTTCTTTAAGACCAACTCATAAGTGAGTAGCTTGCTTATGAGAACATTTGTTTGCACCTTTCCAATCTATAGACTGGATTCTTAAATACTGTACACTCTAGCATCAAATTTTTCAAGAGGTAAAAATTTGATAATTTTGGTGCTTACCTCATGATTGGTGAGAATTCTATCAAATTTTTTCATTTTTGAGATGACGAATAGGAGTCTATTGATCATATCGGTGATGCTTTCGTTATCCTTTATCATGAATAACTCTCATTCTGTCATGTACTTTTCTAGCTTGCTTGATTTCATCAAAGTAGTGCCTTCATGATAATTTTCCAGCACCCTCCAAATTCCATGGACAATAAGGCAGTGTTGCACTCTTTCAATCTCATTTTTTAATAAGGAGCTAAAAAGAATGGTCATTGCTCTTTTGATTTTCTTGTTTGATCTTCTGTGTTTTGACACCCATTCTTTCCTAAGGATCAATTCTTCACTGCCATAAACAACTTTGATGAGAGGCTTTCACTCTTTAGCTACTAAGTCCTATTGATCCACCACATCATTATCTAAGTATATCTCCATCCTATACTTCCAATGAGTATAGTCGAATCCATCAAAGTAGGGCTTGAGAGATTGGTATCGATTCCTTCTTGTGTCATAGATCCTTACTCACACAATTAAAGGTTTGATTGAAACTTAATTCTGATACCACTTGTTGGCACTTGAGCACCAAAAAGGAAGGATGAATTAATAGAAAATTTTAAAAATTGAAGGGAAGATTTGTTGAGAAGGAATTAGAAGTAGGAGAAGAGTAGAAGACTTAATATTTTATAGTGATTTAGGTATAAACAAACCCTACATCCACTTTCCAATTTTTCCAATTAGAATTTTCACTATCACAAAATGGTGTTTCCCATACTCACATCCAACTTTTACACTGTGTTTTAAGGCTCGCACACAACCTCACAAGTGTTTTCCCAAAGACTTATACTTAATCTATACAAGAGTGTTACAACTAGGCTAATTCTCAAATCCACAACCACTATTTAATGCTTATACCAAACAATGACAATTCAATGTACAAAGTTTTAGAAACAAAATTGCAAGAATTTTGTTATATTGAATGCTCTTCACTTGCATTCAAGTCTATTTGGTAGAGTATTTATAGACAACAACCACCAAAGAGACATTACAAATAAACTATGTCCATTTCCCCTAAAGCTTTAAATTTATACCAGTCTCTAGTGGTATAAGAGATACCATGAGACCTACCCGCCATATTTCAATACCCACATATTTTATAGGCTTCAACACATAAAGGTCAAGATCATCTTCAAACTTTGAAGAAAATAAGAAAAAATGTAAGGATAAGTGTATGCTAAATAAATTGGAAAGTCAAACCTGTAGTCAGATTAACTAAGATGAAATAGATGTCTATTTGGAGTCTCCTCAAGAAATTGTAAAACATATCTAGTGCAACATATAAGCTAAATTCATCTTAATATGCTAATAGGAACTGAACTGATTTCTTAATTTCCTGCTAAGATTACAAAGTTTTTTCACGGCATAGCAGACTTATCTCAAGTCTGTAACCATGTTCCAGCAGTTTCATTATGTAGTTCCTAGATTTCTCTTCAAAGGTATTTACACAAGACTTTGACACATTCGTTTCTTTGGCTCCTGTTCATTTCTATCTGCAGAAATGGTTGAAAGCATTTGTGTTTTAAGTGCACAATAAAACTACACAAAATACAACGTTGGAAAGATAAGTACCTAAGTTATCAATCCATGGAATCTTCCACTTACCCTTATAGTTGGGATTCTTGATCTTCTGCAGTGTAGTAAGTCATGCCAATCATTAGTAAACTAGCTGACAGAACTTGATTTCAATTCAAACTTTCCATTGGTAGCATGAATGCACCTTTCTTTTCAATGGTCCTTTATATGCTGGATTTGGTATCTTTGGTCGCTTCCATATCCCATCCTCCTCGTCATCCCAGTCATCGGGCTATTTAAAACAGTAACACAAATAATGTGTTATTATCCATTTCCCTTTCATGACTTTTAACTAATAAACCTTGATTAACCTCCTGAAATATTCCCGTATTTATTACTTAGCTCATCCTATCACCAAACCAAATAATACATACATTTGAATCTACTTGGGTCCGCAAGAAATAAATGAGGGTTGGGGGAACCATCCTCCAGATGATGAAAGTTATTTTCTACATCGACATTCTAACATATGAAAGGTAATGAACAAACCTCTTTAGCCTTAGGATCAGGAATCTCAGCTGGAATAGAATCATATCCCTGCAACATCAAGACAGAAAAGTCAAGTGCATAACGACAAAATGATAACTATTCAAATCTCAGTTTTAAATAAATAGCCATACCTCTGGTTTGGTATCGTTAGGATCATCAATATATTCTCTATCATCCCAGTCAGATGGCTGTCAAGCTGATAAAAGTCAGTGTATATTTTGTGAGAGGAAAAATACAAGGGAAGACTAAATTGAACTAATGTTTTGTGATTTAGTAGGTTTAAGTGGCAGAATGAAATTGACACTTCTGACACACGTTATACAGATGGTTCAAAGGTGCAATATTGTAAGGTGTTATGAACTACAGGTCTACAGTATTCAAACAGAGCTGTACTGCATCATAACTTAGATGCAACAAAGTTTGAAGTGGATTTAGCTACGTAGCCTGCATCATTGATGGAACAAGGAAGATAACTACTGATTCTAACAATGCCATGCAAGTTGGAGGCTTAAAAGTTCAGTATAGAGTATATTTTTCCTTCACAAAAAAATAGTGCATTACTTGCATAGGACCAGTTTAAGAAATGATATTGTGTCATGTATAATGAATCTTATGCATTTTGCACTTGATATAACAGAGATAGAGGGATTGTTTTTGGTGTTCTTTCTATGGACTATGATTACTAGTAGAAAGAGAGATGCATAACTGCAGGGCTGGAAATGAACTGAGCCAAATTTTGGTTACTTCAAACAAGGTTGGTTCATTTATCAAACGAGACTAAAATTTAGGCATGAGGCTGGCTCATTTGTTAAACGAGTCAAACGAACATCCCTATGTTCATATATGGCTCATGAGTCTGATCCAGCCAAAATCTTTCTTAACAACATTAAATTATTATAAAAAATTTTCATAAATTTACTAGAGTTATAATATTTTATTTTAAACATTCTAAGGTACTAGAATTACCATTTCTCAATATTTCTATAATAAAATAGAAAATTTTAAAGCATTATATTATAAGTATATATTATAAAAATTGAAAAATTATTAGTAATCGAGTTTAAATTAGTTGTTCAAAAGCTGAAATGAGCCAATGAGGTCCTTCCTCAAGCTTAATTTGTTTAAATGAGCTTCAAAATTAGTCTTAGAATCATTTGTTTTGTTTACAAACATGAGACATTATCGAGCTCAGTCACAGAGCCATCCATAAACAACATGGCTCATTTGCAGCCCCATGCATAAATGCTTTGAGCTCTGAATCAAAATCCTGCTCATCCAGCCCAAAAAAAAAAGAAAGAAAAATAATGAAAATGAGAAAGGCAAAGGGAAGATAAGCCTCTTTGAAGCTATACGCAATAGAAGAATCTAAATGACCATGTGGATTGGGAATTGTGACTGAGGACCAAGTCCTCCCAAAAATCAGAACAAGGCATACCTAATATTTCCAATTCCAATTCACTAAAAATCAGCCATGGTATCAGGACTGGAAGTATAAAAGTCATCACATTTTCCTTCAAAAAGGCTTTACTATGTCAAATATACTCTTAACATACCTTCTTGGCTTTTGTGTCTTTGAGTTTCCTTGGTGGAAGAATATCCCAGTCTGTATACATGCTTCCAGATTCTCTTTCTCGATTATCAATTAAGATAGTATAAGATGCATCGGGCCTAAGAATAAACGTATAGAAATGAGTGAGCTTATCAGTTTCACATTGTATATCCTTTTTTATGGGATAATTCTGCCCCTGGTAAGAGAGTATAACATGGAGCTTTTTCGTCTGTGTACCACATATATCAGGTCCAACCATAAAACTGCAGGACACAAAATAAGTTTAGTCAGACAATTTACATGCAAACAGTTATAGATGGACATTAAACAGTAGAGGTTTAAATGATGAAGGGAAAATTGCTAGATCGTAACAGAGACAGAGATTAACAATGGGGCTTCTTATTTAACCATTAGACAGATGTAAGTTGATGAACATGACTCGAACACAACCTTATTCATGATTCTGCTTCTAAAAAAGTTGAGCCAACTGAAGCTTGAGGTGAGAAAAAAAATATATCCTACTCATGAAGAAAATATTTTTAACAAATACAAATAGATACTGCCTCTAAGAAAAGCTAGTCAGACCCTGAGCTAAGTGCATGACATGCCACTTCTTTCCTTTTTCATATTTTTTAGCCAATTAGGGAGGATATGAAGAATAAATTAGGAATATAAACTTAAATAATGTCTTACAAACATACACATATATACAAGTGTGCAAATGCAAGCACAAGTTATCATCATGCAGCCAAAACAGTTCCGTGGATTTTATGATCAGAAACAGTAAGTTAAATTCACCAAAGATATGTCTCTAGAAAGCATTAGTGACCAGAACTTATTAAATTCACCAAAGATATGTCTCTAGAAAGCATTGGTGACTAGAACTTATTAAAAAAAAGCAATGTAAAGAAAATATCAGAAAGGAAAAAAAACAGAAGAAAATACAACAAAGAATAAAACCATTGTAGAATAGCTCATAAACTCATCAAATCCATAAATTCTTAAGATTTTGAATTAAAGTACCACACAAGGCACACCAGATGATAAAATAAATAGACAGACCTATAAGGAGTATCACCACCAAATTTCTTCTGATTGACATAACCAGAAAGAAGTTTAATGTAACCACCACCACATTCAATATCCTGCTCAAACTTAATCGAGTATTGGACAACTAGAGTCCTATCCTTGTTGCTGAACTCTGGTATCTTTGCAGATATTGCATAATGCTTGGCATCATTATATGTCTGTATACCTGCAACATTCCCAGGAATCATCAATAACTACTACCACGAAAAGGAAGTTTGATTTGAACAAAACTCAAAGGAAGAAAAGGATCCCTAGTTTTGGATCAAGGCTTAGTTGAGTCAAGTTGTGGGAGTCTCTCTTGCAAATGTTATGACGATCTCTATAACAAATTACAACCATTTTTCAATTTCTCTCTCATTAACCATGAGACTATCTTACAGATTCATCCAAGGCATATTACACATAGGAACTACTTTGTTCACTTGGAAAATGGAGTGAAAATGGTAACGGACATCTCCCATTCCATGTTCATATTTGAAACGACTACATATTCTTTTAGGGTGGTAACCTTAAAATCATACTTACAAGTGGATATATAATTTTTTCCAATACCACAAAAAAAAAAAAAAAATCCTTCGCATGCCAAACAAGAAAATACAATTCCATCTGAAGAATTGCATCCCATTTCGATTTCCAGAGCCACCAGAAATGCAGTACTGTCTAATTCTGAACTATATTTGATTGCAATAACATAACATCAAACTGCCACACACTCTAACCTTGCAATTTCACATATACCCACTCATATCCACTAAAATCCATTAGTCAAATCCTCAAAACATTCAAACTTACAAGCAAACCAAGCCAAAATAAAAAGTGAAAATAAACAAAAGAAAAAGAAAAATGAATACCTTTATCATCAGGATCACCAGACCATTTCCCAGCTGTATGCTTAAAGGTACCAGCTTTTCCTTCACTCCTCTTCCAGTCAGACAGCACCCACCGATCCTTCCACCCATCTTTTTTCAGTACCCACATCCAATTATTCAATAAAGAAACCAAATTTGCAGTAAAATTAGCACCAAATAACAGATTCCAACAAACAGAACAAAACCATATCAATTCCATTGACCATCTAATGACTAGAAGAAGTTTCTAAAAAACTGAGAGTTTTAAGTAATCCAAATCCTAAAATCATAAATTCATTAGTCAATACAAATTATTATTATCATCGTAAGTTCGGATCAAAAGATTAAAAAAAAACAACTCTTTTTTTTTTTTTTTTTGGTTTTGATTACCTTCGAAGCGCTCTTCGAAGAAGATTTCAGATAAGGCAAAACAACAGAGGGTAGAGAGAAGGAAGAGCAACTTTATCATCAGCGATAGAGATAGTATCAGATGTGCCTGATTCTTCGCCATGTCCAAAGATGTGGCCTGAGCTTTCAATAGGTGAGCGAGAACTTGACGACTGAGGAGACTGGGAGAAATAAGAAAAAAAAAAAAAAAAATTTCGAGTTGTCAAGGGTTTACATAAATGCCCTCAAATGCGACTTGAAGTGAAAGTGGACTTGAGTTTGTTTTTGGCATGCACGTAAAAGAAGAGTCACACAAATGAATTAAATTTGAAAATGTGAATTTTCTCTAATTTTTCTTGTGAATATTAGAGGAAAAATAAGTAAATATAAAAATGAGACAATAAATTTTATTTTTAATAGTCAATAAGTAAGTTATACTAATTTTTAATAATGATATACATATTAATACGAAACATAAGAAAATTCACGTTAAAACTATTGAAGAATTAAGTTGAAATGACAAAGATTAAAATCATTAAAAGTTCATTTGACATAACATTTTAGATTTTAATTGTAATTTTTTAATTTAAATATTAATAGAATATTTGCTATATTTGTAAATTAATAATACTTAGATATGAAAAATTTTTATTTTTTTATTTCACATAATTAACTATTAATTACATAATTAATTAAAAAATTATAAAATTTATAAAAAATAAAAAATTTGAGATGAAATTATAAATATTAATTTTTTAATAAATCATTTAGTATATCTACTATACAAAAAAAGAGATATTATATAAATTTTTTTTATTTTTCTCTCATTCAATAACTTTATGAACTATTTTGTATAAAAAAGATATTTTTTTTATAAATATACATATTTATATAATTCTAGGTGTTATTATTAAATTATCATATAAATTACATTAAATTGAACTATTCTTGAGTATTTTATAATTTATCTCAACTTATAATTAACTAAAAATTTATAAAATTTGTAATAAAATTATAAAATACTAAAATCTTTATACACAATTTAGTAAAAATATTAAATAAAAATCCTGACTTTTTCATTATTTAGTAAATCTATGGACTTTTTTTATATAACAAAGATTAGTGGTGGAGTCAGAAAATATATTCATTGGGTCACACATGCATATATAATTAAAACTTTACTTGAATAAAAAAATTGCTTAAAAAATAAATTATAAATTTGTATTTGCATTGTTTTACAACTGTCCTCAATGCAGTTTCATATTATGAAAACGTTGTAAAATTAACTCATTATCAATGCCACTAAATATGTATTTCTCTATATATGAGACTAAATAATTATTTAACAATTAATCTCGTATTTGATTTCGTAATCGAGTCTCCACTATATTTTATTGTAGAAAAAACCCTTTCAACGCTTGCTGTCATAACACATAATATCAAAGCTAATTTCACAAGGAGATAGACCAAAGGATATATCATATTCTTTCTTGTATGAACTAACTGTTTTGCAAGACCATCAATTCCCTTTATTGATGAGAATTCATTAGCAGATCGCATATCAAAAATATAGGTATCAAGTTAATTGTTAAGTACCTTAAGCTTTGCTGGTGAAAAATTATGAGGATAAAATTGAGCAAGATGAATCACCTTTTTTCTTGTTTTTTTTATCAAAAGATGAAAATAAACCATCTAGACTTAAACTTGCCATACAAAGAAGTCACTTAGTATTTATCTCAGTAAAATGATTATTTAGCTCTTAAAGTTGCATATCTTGAACACTGCAAGATAATTCTACTTGATAATGGTGTAAGTTTGTGACATTCTAAAGTTTGCACCTTGATCTCCCCTTTGATTGAAACATAATATCCATATTTGGGATACTAATAGTGCGTTTATCACCAAATGAAAAACCTCCTCTAATAAAATATCTCATCCATCATCTCTCATCATTGGTAGTCTTTCTTTTGATAGTCTAACCAATACCATTGCATTAACAATTATTTTACTCATTTTCTTTACAATGCTTTTGATAATTCATTTATAATTCTTGACACATTTCTCATCAAGTGCAAACTAAACAAAAAATCAAAATGTTGTATTGATTCTAATAATGCACAAGCTTCAACTCTTTATTCAGAATTAAAATAATCTTCAACAATGTTATCAAGTACCTCTACCACAGATGGAAACATAATGATTAAATTCAAAGTGTGCCATAATGTGAACCCCAACATGTGTCACCTACTCGCTCAAGACTAGTTTTTTGATTCAATCCACGACCTATTCCAAGTTCACCATTTTTCAATGCTTCAAAAATTGTAGTTGCTTGGCTATCTCAAAGAATATTCTGAGACTTACAAGATGTTCCAACAACATTCACTAAATTAGCCATAATGCTAAAAAGAGATGCAACATGAATGTCATTTTTTGCTATAGCAATAAGTCTTAGTTGAAATAAAACAATGAACATACTAGGCAGATCCATTCTCTCTCATGATCAAACTCTTTAACCCATTAAACTCACCTCTCATATTACTAGCACTTTCATAACCCTACCCTCATGATTACGATAAACTTAATCCATGCTTAGTAAATAATGACTTAATTTATGCTTTTAATGCTAAAGCATTAGTATCATAAACATGCACAATACTAAGAAATCGATCAATTACACAACCTTTGTGTTAACATAACGTAAAACAACAATCATTTTTTCTTTCACTGATATATCACAAGATTCATGAACTAAAATTGTGAAGAAATCATCTCCTAGATCATTGATAATTGCATTTGTTATTTAAGTGGCACATGCATTTATGATATCTATTTGAATTTCATGAGCTGTTAAATTCAAAATTTTTGAAGTATTTTTTCTAGCAACATTGTTAATTGTTTGATTATGATATGCTATAAACTTTAGAAGTTCATGAAAGTTTTTTGAATTTTTTTATTCTTCATATTCATTAAGGGCACGAAAAGCGATGCAAAAGAAATCAAAGACAATCAACTGATGCAGTTAAGCTAGTTCAATATTTCAAAGCAACTTCTATGTGTTGATCATATTTCATTAGAGCTTCACATTTTCTCCTAACTTCATTGTGAGCATTATTTGGTTATCCAACATGATATCTAATCTATCTTTTATTCCAAGTATTAAAACCTTCAGTAACAAATGAATCACCATCAGATTATTTATCTATCTCTAATATAAAAATATAACAACATAAGCAAAATACAACATCTTTCCCTGTACTGTATTCTAACCAATTACCATATTCTTGATACTAATTGAGATTAAAATGACATATTTTATTCCCAAATTTTTGTTGTTTAAAATTATGATTAAAAGGTTGAAAGGTCCTTTTGGCAAATAAGCTCTCTTTATTTTGTCTCTATCATTAGGATGATATTCAGACATTTTAATTCTTAAATCAAGATTTGCAGGGAGATTTTCCAAATCAAGAGGAACATAACTTTGCTTTGAGCTAGTACCTTATTGTTGCTTTGAGCTAATACCTTCTTACCTCATTTCTAGATAGTTAACTATACAAATGACACTTTCCTTTTAATTAAATATTTCCATCTGGCTAGCCTGTTACAAAGTTAAAAGTCTATATAAGTACTTTTAGATGGCAAATCATTTGTTACTAAAACAAATAAATTTTCTAGAAGTATGGTGAAAACGAAACATAAATCGTATGTAGAGAATGCCAATGCCAATTTAGAACAAAAGTAACAAAGATAATTAAAAGCATCAAAATTATTAAAAGAATGAAAAATTAACAAGTATAGCTATCTAAGTGCATATTTAATTTTTTTTGAACGATAAGTTCATATTTAATTTAATTAGACTAAAAGTATAATCTAAACAAAACATATTTTGGATTTAATTTAATAAACTTTAAGCAAAAAAAAACCATCAAACCTGAAATCTTTTTATTTCTTATATAAGAAATCAAAAAATAATATAAAAAAACTATACATATTATTTCTAATAAAGTAGAACTCATGCAACAACTAATTTTAAATTTTCAATAATCAATATTGATCTAATTAATTAACTAATAGAGAAATCTAAAGTGAAATAGTATTAAACCAAACAAAATAAAAGAATAAAGAATGGAATAAAAAAGAATAAAGAATGAATTTTAAAAAATAAATAGTAAAGAATTAGCTTACCTCGTTTAGAGAAATATTTCTCTCTTCTCCAATTATACAAAGCTCCACTTCGAATGGCTTTTCTTGGGACAAGTTTTCTTTTAATCAATAATGGGGTCAAGGTTTATTTTTCACAATGTGATGGGACGTCACAGTGTGAAGAAATTGTAAATAAGGCAGAGAAGGAAGGAGTTGGATCTTAGATTTTAAGAGGAATCACATTAATTATTTTAAATGGGGTCACACTTAATAAAATAATTATAAATTACAAAGTAATTTAAAATTTTGATCTCACTCAAGAATATGTAACTTCATCCCTGACAAAGATATTTTTTTTTTGTAAATATTGATATTTTATATAATTTTACTTATTGTTATTAAATTATTATGAATTACACAAACCTAAAATATTCTAGAGTATTTTGTAATTTTGTACAATTTACATAATTACTTAGGAAATTATTGAATTTATAATAGACTTATAAAATACTAAAATTTGTATATATAATTTTGTAAATCTAATATAAGAAAAAGAGATATTACATAAAAATCTTGATTTTTTCTTTATTCAGCAAGTCTATAAATTATTTTGTATAATAAAGATATTTATTATAAATATTGATATCTTGTTTATTGTTACTAAACTATCATTTGGATCAGTATTAGCAAATTTTTATTAAAGGGTTGAGCGGCTTTAAATATTGAGTTTGAGTTCAAACGAGTTTCAATTACCCATATTTAAGCTTGAACTCAAACAAATTTATGAATTTTGAACAAGCTGAATAAATAAACATATAAGATTTTAAAATTTTTATTAATCTAAAAAACATAATTTATAATATTTTCATTCTTTAAAAAATAAACATAAACTTTATTGCTCTAAAAAATTAGCATAAAAGCTTTCAATACTACTTCATTATTAAATCTTGAAAACAAACTTCACATACATTGATATTTTTTGAAAAAGTTTGGTGAGTAAAGGTATTTTAGAAAATTTTGGAGGGCCAAGACTATAAAATGTCACGTATATTTAAAATTTTATAAAAAAAGGTTTAAGATGCAAATTTTTTTTTTTAATAAAAGTTTGGGAGGGGCCAAGACTCCCGTTATTTCCTCTCTCTTCGCGGCTGACTGTCATATAAATTACATAAAACTAAATATTCTTGAATGTTTTGTAACTTAACTCAACTTACATCATTAACTAAAAAATTATAAAATTTGTAATAAAATTTAAAAATATTAAAATTTTTATATAAAATTTAGTAAATCTACTATAAAAGAGATATTGCATAAAAATTTTGACTTTTCTTTATTCAATAAGTTTATGAATTATTTCGTATAATAAAGATATTTTTTATAGACGATATTTTATATAATTTTATTAATTATATTATGTAAATTATATAAAATTGAAAATTTTTTAATATTTTGTAATTTAGTTCAATTTACGAAATTTACTATAAAATTATAAACTTTCTATCAAACTTACAAAATATTAAATTTTGTTATACAAAGTTCATTAAATATATATATATTAGGTGTCAACTTTTATCAATACTAAATAATTTTATTACAGAATAATTTATATTTTTTTCATCTTTTTGTAATGTAATATGCACAGTTTCATGAAAACTAAGCATGTTTAATTAAAATATCATTTATAAATAAAATATAAACATAAACATAAACAAATCCTGCTAGTCGGATTATGATCACAACTCAATTTATTATGCCAATAGTCATTGTTAATAATTCTACTCCTTTTTGTTTTTGTTTTTACTTTTGATATTAAATTTATTAACATCACAATGAGAGAGAGAAAATTTATCTCATTGAAGGAATAAATGGATCGGTATCTATAATTCAAATAAGTATTCTACAATAAGGTTTTATTACTATCATTCAATTATGGTATCATCATCTTCATCTCTATGAACATTCTGTTTATTTTTTTTATTTTTTTTTTTTTTATCACATTTCATTTTCTCCAACATGAATTTATCAAATTTTACAACAATGGTTTTAAAATTATAAATACTAAATATACAATTTATTTAATTATTTTAAATTTTTTTACAATGCGAAAATGATTTCAACTATTTAACTTAATCTTATTTATACATAGTAAAAGTATTTCGCAGTTTAATCTTTTAATTTGAAAGTATTTCTCAGTTTAATCTTTTAATTTCAATTTACCTTTTATTATATAGGAAAAATAAACTTATAGATATTCATAAAAAAAAATAATACAAATTAACTTACATATAATAAACACCTTAAATCAAAATATTTAATCTTTAATTTTTGAATTAGTTTGCTAAAATTTATTTTGAATTTTTTTGCAAATAATTTTAATTAATATATTTTAGAGAAAAGTTCAAAATAGTACCGTATGATTAAATGTTTTTACACGTAAAATTTTTTGTGACAAAAAGGTACCTCTAATTTAACTCTTTTAGCAAAAATGGACCAAACATACTAACATCCTTAATTATCACTGATGTGGTAATAAATATATTATTTTATGCTTATGTGACATTATTGTGGGATCCACCATAATAAACTATTTATATATAATTATTAAAAATACTAAAGAATTTATAATCAAAATCAAATAAAAAATCTGCAAAATTACACAAAAAATCAAATTTTCATTTCCTTTCAAATTTCACATAAGAAACTTTATAAAAGCTACAAAATTAAATTAAAAAAATTTAAATCGTTATCTCCTTTCAAATTGAGTGTTGTCATGTAATAAGTCCAGAGTAGGTTGCTATTGAATCTGAAGCTATTGACTAACTCTGTTGTAGATGGGATTAAGGTATGAGATTCATACCAGACTAAGACTAAGGCTAAGCTAAGGAGATTCATACCTAGGCATGAGATTTATACCGAGGATGGGATTCATACTCATGAGATTCAATTTCACATAAAAAATCTGCAGAATTACACAAAAATATCACTCTATTCTTCTACTATTAATTGAAAAAAATTATAGATCTAGAAAATTTATTGTAATGATATTTAACTATATTCTTTCTCAATCCCATGATGTCGATGATCCTTATCCAGAACTCTTCAAATTTAAACAATATATAATGACGCTGATTTTCACAAAATGTAGTATTTGCTCCTCATTTGATCTTTATCAACAAAATTATAAAGCATATAATCTGCCTCTCATACAACACCATAACAACATTGCTATCGATCTCATCATTGTCATCATCATCAGATTGGTGCTTCGATCTTGAAGCTGAAGTGTTGATGTTTGCAATATTTGTGAAGGCTTACCACGGAAGATGAAAAAAGTTAGTTTTTGAAGAAGCATGATATTGTTGATGAAATCTATAACCCTTTTTTTTTTCAAGTGATGGTGGATGGAGATGATGATTGAGGTTGAAGATGAAGACAACTAATTGATACAAAAAGGATTTTGTAGATTTTTTAAATTTTATTTTGATTACAAAATCCTAAAGTTTTAATAATTTTATTATTATAGGTCCGACAAAATGCCATATGTGCACAAAAGTAATATATTTATTACCACATCAGTGACAATTAATGGTGTTAGTGTGTGTGACCCATTTTTGCTAACAGAGTTAAACTAGAGGTACCTCTCTATCGCAAAAAAATCATTGCCTCATAAGTGTAAAAACATTCAACTACAACGTACTTTTTTAAACTTTTCTCTATATTTTATTAATGATAAAACACACACACACTCTCTCTCTCTCTCTCTCTCTCTCTCTCTCTCTCTCTCTCTATATATATATATATATATATATTATTGGGAAATTATTTAGCTATAGAGTATGACTTGAATGCCTGATTTTTTGATTTGTTTACTAGCTTCACTGAAAATGAAGAGTGCATGGTTCAATTAATGGGGCAATGATTCGAAAGCATCACCTTAATTTTTCTCAATCAATTGATTACAAAGAGCGAGAGGCTAATTTATTGAGATGATTAGTTTCAAGTATGGTTCTTTTTTTTTTTTTTTTTTGATTTTGTATGCTGCTATGCATAAATAGAATAAACTGTCACTTTATTTTTAAAAAAATATGCTTCACCTTATTACTCAAGTTGCTCAACTATTGGTCACTTTTTAAAATGATTATTAATAAATACATGATGGTGGTTTGTCCTATTTTTTTTTTGTTTTTTTTTTTTTCTATTAGCTCATCTCTTGGTAAATGAACTACAACAAAATTATAGGAAACAAATAGGTCAACTAATAGAATGAGATTTGAACTAATGTGCCAGATTAATGATTTTCCTTTTATATTTACCCGTAATATTGCTTTATCCACCTAATAGAACCTTCTTTTTTCCCTCAGTTAAAAAAACTTAAAATTCCTCCCAAATCCTACCACAACATGATTGTGAAAATAAAAGTAAAATTTTCCCTTAATCAAAAGACTTAATTATCTATTTATTAAGTGAATATAAATAAATCAGTCGACAAGCATATGCTTGTTATATGGATCACCATTTCAAATAATATAAAATTTCAAAAATTGAAAAAATATACATGAGTATTTCATTTGCGTATGAACAAAAAAAAAAAAAATCAAGTGTCATATCAACTATCTTTCCAAAATATTGTCATCATTGAAGTCAATGCCAAGTTAATATTTTGTGTAACTAAGTTTGCTTATGGTGTGATAAGAGATAGTAGAGACAAAGAAAGAAAAAACACATGTTCAAAATAACTAAAATGAACAAACCATTACATATGTCATTTTAGTTAGGAAGGGTTAATTATATTTTGTGTAACGACCATTAGTTATATATACGTCATTGCTCTCATTTCTCCTATAAATACCTTGCATTAATGCATACAAATCACCATATTTATTTCAACTACTTCTTTGGTATACCTGTTCTTTCTGTTTTGCTTTTGTCTTTGATATACGAACATGGGTAACTTGTCCCAAATCAGTATGCAGTGTTGTTACCTTTGCCCAAAGAACGTTCAAGAATCAAGCAAAAAACTTTAATCCTCAACTAGATCTCTAGAAAACTTGTTTCTTACAACGTAAGTTATAAAAAATTAAAGAGTATTTAATATCCAAACCTAAAAAGAACTAGTCAATTTTAGGTTTAGAATTAAACAACTTTGCAAAACTACTTAAACTTTCACTCAAATAACCTTACCAAGTTCTTTTAAAACCAAAAAAAGAAAATAATTTCTCATAAGAAATCAAAATTCTATTGATCAAACTTGGTACCAAAGCATAGGTTTGGTGGCCTATTTAGAGGCACTATAATGTTATACTAATTAGGCATAAAAGATGTAAATACTATTCTAGAAATAAGAAACAAATTAAATAGGAAAAATGCCATATGCCTATTTGGCCAAGCATACATCCAAACTTCCTAAATATTATCTCATATTAAAAATTTTAAAAATAAAAGAAAAACCTTTTTCTAAAGAGGAAGTAAAATTCAACTAAGAAAGGAAGAGAAGAATATTATTGAGATCTTATATATCTTAAAAGATATTTGACTTGATTTTATTGACCTCTTTGAGCATATGTGTCACCTCCTCTCGTTAGGAATATTGTTCTTCCACCAAAAGATGTTTGGAAGTTTCTTGGAATATTCTAAAACCTACTTGGAACTTTCTAAAAACTTTTAGAACATTTTTTATGCAATTTTCTCCATTTATAGAGTTGGACTTGTAGAGTTTATCTTAAGGATCCTCTTATGAAATGGAAGTGTAAAAATGACCATTTTTCCCTTTAAAAGATCCATTAATTGCTCTAATGCTTGTTTCAAGGCTTACTTTTTTGACTTTCTCTTGCACAAACATTCCTAAAGTGTCTTTGAACTTCTTGAGGTGAACTCTTATCATTGGTCCTTAGAGTTGGAGTGTATATTCCTATTTAGTTTTTCCTTGGTTTATATCAACCTTTATTATTATTTCCTAATTAATGCCCATTTAAAGTGTTTGTTTATTTCAAACTCCTTCGATTTTGATGTTTTATACTTGTTTAAATATGTAGATTCTTAGGGATTTCATCTAAAGAAAGTAGTATTTGTGGCAACATCTTTTAAGATTATCTTAGCTTTTCTTGGTTCATGTATATACTTTGTTTGTTTGTAAAAATTTATATGTTAGTTAAATTGCATTTAAATAGAAAATAAGGTTTTCACAGTAACACTGGAAACAAAAAAATGTATTATGGCCAAAATAACTTATCTTTTTATATATATGATGTCACAGTAATATGAAAGCAAGGAAAATATGTTAAAATAGGAAAATAGTTTTCATTCAACAGTTGTAATACAACACATACCAAACTAGTTGGAATGTTTTTGTGAGATTGTGATTATATTATTGAGAGATTAAACAAAACTTATCTTTTAAGGTGCTTAGTAGGATATGGGTGGCTTTAACATACACATGCTCCACAAAAGTTGACAAAAAAAAAAGTGTTAGTTTTTTTTGGCATGATATGATAATAATAGGAAAAATTGTATTTGTCACAAACTTAACTATCACCTATAAACTAAAGTCTAAATTACTATTAGCTTAGATCAATACCAATTGATATTGGCTTAAATCCAATAACATATCATTTTGCAAAATGTAGTAATGTATTATTAAGCAATTTAGACAAAATAGATTAATAAATTTGAGATGTAAAGTAAGGGATAAAGAAAAAAAAAAAAAAGGCAATACTTGCTTTGCAATAGATAGTTGACTAAATAGCATATCTAATGAATTTTAGTGGCTAGCTTAAAACTCAAGTTTTTATACACTTATTATGATGTAGACAATTTCTATTTAGTCCTTATAAGCATGCATGTCAGTGATTTCATCCAAATAAAATAGCATTTGCGATAAACATTTTTTAAGGTTATCTTGGCTTTTCTTGGTCTATGTATATACTGTGTTTATTTTAACAGATTATTTGTTAATATAAATAGAAGATTAATATGTTAAAACTAAGGGAACTTATCTTTTTATACATGCGACAACATAAAAACATGGAAGGTAGGGAAAATATATTTAAACAAAAAATAGTTGTCATTGAATGGTTGTTATTCAATGCAAACTAGGCGAGATAGAATGCTTTAGCAAAATTGTGATTATAGTGTTGAGAAATTAAAGGGAACTTATCTTTTAACGTGTTTGGCAGGATGTGGGTGGCTTCAACACATGCATTGTCACACCTCAATTAATAATCATTTAATTTTCTCTCTAAGTCTATCCATTGTCATTTGAAAGACTTGATTAATTTTTTTTCACTAGGTCTCTTGTTCACCATTTAGTGACTATTTACAACAAAACACACATGAATAAACAAACTAAAATACTAATTGACTGCATACTGACCCAACCTCTCTTACACTGCAAGACAGCGACTTCGAAAAGTATACTAGATGCAATCTTTAGTCTATTCTTCCTGAAATAAGATTTCATACAAAAGAGTGAGTTTGCATACTCAATAAGTAAATGCATAACGATACTTCAATATCAAATAACGTAACAATATTTGAACATAAATAACTCACCATCATATCCATATACGAAATAAAGAGT
>CATIWR010013920.1:0-66144 GCA_949677035.1 Omphalea diandra | reverse complement strand
AAAAAAAAATAAGAATTTTCAATTTGAAATATTTTTGTAAATTGTTGAAGGCACATGGTCATAATTATAAGTTAAAAATAAAAAAACTATTTTGTTATTGTTTATTTCACAAAGGTGCTTGAACCCTTTTTATTTTATAGCTTTCATAGATGAATATAAAGAAAAAAAATCATAAGACGCTCAAAGTTTATCGAATATTTTAATATTCAAACTCAACTTATTAATTTATTCAATCAAATAGCTTGAACTTGGTTAATTTCAAATATTTTTTTAAGTCAATATCAAGTAAATCAGAGTTATTGTAATTTATTTATACACTTACGATATAATCTACAGTACATAATTCAACAATCTTTTTAACTTTTTAATAAGGGTTTAATAATTATTGTGTACTTCTTTTCTTTTCTTTTTTTGTTAATTGAATATTGATTTAATGCAACATATTTTAATATTCTTTTTACTATTGAATAAATATATTATTATTGAAAATGTTATAAAAATAATATTAAAAAAATGAAATTACAATCTATGCAACACATTAATCAAATTACAATCTATACCAATAACTTTAAAATTTTAAGTAAATAAAAATTATTCAAATATTAATCAGGCTTTTGAGTGTAAAATTACTACAATTTGAATCAAAAGCAAACCTCTAATCAAGATTTACCTGGCATATGAATCAGTGCAATAATGAGGACTGCCCAAGATTTGCAGCCTCATCATAATTTGATCCTCAATGTCAAATCCTTTTAGACCTCAAATAATTCAAGTTTCAAACACATGGTATGTTTTTGTGTCTTCTCCTTTCCAAACCCATACAATAATTACCCATCTAATCATGTACTTTATTTACAATCATCATGGTTAAAAATGTGCTTGTTCTGCAGCAAAATCAATTAAAGCAATGGCTTCCAAATAACAAAAGAAGCTAGCAATGTACCAACTAAGAGAAAGTGCTTTGACGCTAAAGACCAAACAAATCCCTAAAGCTTGGGGTGTAGGCATGAACAATTACAAAAGAAAGGATCTTGTGCATAAGACAAGCAGTTGGGTTTAGATGACCCAATCTCAAATTAAGCTGTTTAGGCCAACAAGCATGATTGTATTATAGTGTGTTATTATATCATATTGTCCCACCTCATTTTGGCAATTCTGTGTTCTTGACTATGAGCCATGACTCAAGAGGGTTTTGCCTCCATTTATATTTTATGTATTAGGAACAACCAATCTTTATGAAGCTAAGAAAACTAGGTTCCCACAATTGTTAAATGTACCTTTTTAAGCTTATCATCACTTGAAGAAGAAAGTGTAGTTATTCTGTTATCTATATTCATTATATATTTTAAATAGATAATTAATTACACATTGTTTATATGATATTTTTTTTTCTCTAGACATATTAAAAGTGAAATTCATCATGTATGTGAAAATCATATTAAATAATACAATTTTACTCAAATTTCTCATTTTTATTCTTTTATAGTACTCAATTATATGAATTAATATTTTTTTTAATTCAAGTTGAAATAGTTAATAATGTTATTTTGATTTAGTCTATTTGTATCTAAATGATGACTGGTCTGATAATATTGTGACAATTTAATTATACTTGAGGGGAGTATTGAAGATGATAATCCAATCATATTAAAAAAATAAAATAAAGAATTAATTAATTAAATGGCTTAAATTTTAATACAAGGTAATTGATTTTATGTTGTATTTGGTTGAAGAATTCAATTATAGTATCCACTATCAATACAAATTTATTAATAATTAAGTGATTAAGTGAAGTATTCATGTAAGATTATATACATATGCAAATGTAAGTTATGTATTTTTAAATTGAAATCTTAAGCTATTCGTTTAAGAGGAGGTTTGCTATTAATATTTTTTTATATATATTCTTTTTTAACACTTTTACATATACCTTTATTCATATATAAAGCTTATTATCTATTATTACAACTTTATAGTTATTAAAAGTGAAAAAAAATTGTTTTGTTATTTAGAATAAAAATAAAAAAGTTTATTATTCTGATAGTTATTTCTATTTTCTTGTTCGAATTTTAAGCACTAAATGTTTTTATGGTTTTTATGCTAATTTTAAGTATTTTATTTGATAAAATAACATTTTAAAAGCATATTTGGTACTGCTATTGAAAAAATCTGATTTTGAGAAAAAAAAAATTATTTCTCCAAATGTATTATAACTTTTTTAAATGTGAATTTTATGAGTAAAACATTTGATTTTGAAAAAATTTTATCTTTTGAATATTTAATCAAAAATAATTTTTTACTTATAAAATTATATTCATAAAATTTATAATTGCAGATGAAAAAGAATTTCTTCATTTTTTAATTTCAAAATCAGATTTTTCTAATAGCAATGCCAAACATGCTCTAACTGTTACCTTTTTGTATTTTAAGCAATTATCCTAAAATTTTTAACATCTACCCCTCTTTAAAATATATAACACTTTTAAAAAAAATACTTTTGAAAGAAAATAAAAATAACTTAATGAAAATAATTAATAATAGGAAACAATTTTTTAAAAAATTACTACACTTTAAAGGAATATAATAATTAAAATTAATTAAAATAAATATAATATATAATGAGAGTTAAAATAAAAATGACAAATTTATAATTTTAACTAAATTTTAAAATAAGACTAGTTTAACAAGTAACAAATTTTACCATATGAGCAAAAGATCATGTAACTAATTTATAAAAAAATATTAAAAATAATATATGAGAAAGCTCTGTGAGTAAACCTCTCATTCTTAGATAACTTTTCATTTCAACCTTATTGATATTTTTTTTGGAAATAAAATAAAATTTTCATTTATAAATATAAATACATATTGATGAAATAAATAAAAAATATAAAAGTTTATAGCTATTTTAAATAATGAAAAACTGTTTTCAATATACTCCAATTGAATTGATTAAATAATGCATTTTGTCTTACAGTGAGCATGTTTCACTTGTAACTATTGTCAATTACAATTAGACTTTTAATATAGTTCAACGAGCTTGATGGCCCAAATATTTAAAAAAAATTGAAACTCATCACTCCAAACAATAAATCTATAACTTTAAAGATTTTTTTCTCAAATAAAAATGCATATCTATGAAAAATAACTTAATATTAATGGGTTTGTATTTAAAATGGCAGATGTTAATTAGATTTGAGTTTTAGACTTTAAAATTCAGTTAAATCTGAATTTATTTAAATAAAGTAGTAAAAATCAAAATAAAAAAAAATTATCATTGATTTAAGAATCAATGGATCATGATCTAAATTGATATTAAAAAAAAAAAGATGGGAGAGAAAAGGAAGGAAGGAGAGAATAAGGATGCAACTTTGGTAGAGCATCCACAAACTGAATGCCAATCTTCTTGACATTGACTGAAAGATTTTTTCCAAAAAAAAAGAAGAAGAACTTGATGTTCCCACTCTGTTAATAAAAAATTGATATGTGAACCCTACCCTACTAGTCATTTTAGCCGTTGTTTAGATTGGGGTTTTTAAAGGGTTGTAAAAAATTATTTTTTACAATGAAATAAAATTTTTAGAAAATTTTAAAAATCTTATGAAATTTTGTGTATTCAATTCATCAATTTGGTGGATCAGAATCAATGATTTTTTATTTTATTAAATTTAAATATTTTGATATTTATGTTATTTTAACTATTTAATCATCTCTTTATAATTTTTATAGAGAATGTTTTAATAATTTTAATATGAAATATTTATTAAATTTTATTTTACTATACTTTAAAAACTTTGCTTTATCCTACCATCCCATTTTTTAAACTTGCTGTTAATTAGTAAAAGAAGAAGATAATCGTGGGTTTTGAAAACGTCATTATCCTAAGCATGACAGCAGAAAAAGAACAAAAAAGAGACTTGGTAAGTGGAAGAGAGGATGTGATGTGATGGGTCATAATTAAGTGGGTGAACCAATCCCTTTAGTGGGACTTTAGAACTCATTTAGATAATCCCCTAAATCCCAAACCCACCAGCCACACCAAAGTCACTGCTCTCGGACAGGTGAGTTTAACTGATTTCTCTCTCACTTCTTTTTCTTTATTTATTTATTTATTTTTGTGTGTGTCTAAAAAGTATGCTAATTAAATATATTTTATATTCTATAAACATTTGAATTAAATCACATTTATCATATTTTCCTATTTTGAAAATTATGTATTTTTTACCTATATTTTCTTATTTATATCTTATAAAGCGTTATTTTTTCATAAAGTATTTTCTGTTTTATAGTTTTTTCACGTTTTCATTTATATACTAAATAGAAAATATCAAATATTACTATATTAATTTATGAAATAAAAAAGTTTTACTTTTTTAATTTTTACGCTTTAAACATTTGAGTTATTATCTCAAATGAATAAATTTCTTTAAATATATCAAAGCAATATGGAGAATGAATCTTTAATAAATAAATGATGAATTTAATTTTAATTCACATATTAATTAATATATTTAAATTTCAAATATATATATATATATTCAAATTTTTAGATCTTAGTTAAACTTAATTTTTTATAATTGGCATATGCCTTTTTAGAGATACTATTTACTAAATATATCTTATTTTTATTTAAATTAGTTATATTTTTTGTTTATTATTTTAAAAGTATTGTGTTAACAATTATATGAAGGAGTACTTCTGTTTATCTCCATAAAATTTCAGTTTCAATTATTTTGAAACTTTAGATTAAAAAAAAAATTGCCACAAAATATATTCATGTGTTAGGAAAATAAAATTTATATGCAATGTAAATATTAAAAATTAGTACATATAAAACCACATATAAATGATAAAATTTTAAATCAACTAAGATATTTTTAATGCAAAGGCTAATTTAAGTATAAAAATTTATAATATTTTATTTATTTGATTTATTAAGAAATAGAATTGACCATGTGCTTTATTATAATTTCTTAATTAAACTTGAAGTTCATTAATGACATTTGAACCATCACATTCAATTTTAGATAATCTTATCATATCATTATACTAAGACACTAATTGAGATCTTTTTATTTAAAAGACTCATAATATCGACTTTAAATGATTATAAGTTTTTTTAAATTCTCAATTTATATATCTATATCACATATTATATATAAAAACATAAATGGAGAAACATTTGAATTGATGAAAAATCGTTGATTTTCATAATTAATTTAGCTATTTACAAATAATAATAATAATAATAATAATAGCATACCTACTATTTTGATTTACTGCTCCAAATAATTGGAAAGGATGTTGCAAACCAATTCCATTACATTGATCACGTTATATAAAGGTGGTTATTGATTTAATAGATTTAGGTTTGTGTTAGTGGCATAAGAAATTACAAGAGATCTGATGCTAACAGATTTGAAATAGGAGATTTTCTCTAAAATTGATGTTGAAGTTTGTTGATCGACTATCAAACCAGAAGCTTGGCTTTCTAATTGTGAGTGACTTAATCATGGGCTAAATTAATTAATTTGATAATTAATTAGGTCGTACATGTTATGATTACAAGAGTGCTACAGTATGTTGACTGTTTATTAATAATATCCTACCTAATCACACACACACACACATATATATAAACCAAAATGTGATATTTTTGCCTTATCTATTATTGGCTAATATAATTTTAGAAAGTTAAGAATTCAAAAAATATTCAGATCTTTATAAAAAAAAATGATAGCAATTTTCTTTTTTTTTTTTTTTTGGTTAAAAGTGTTAGAAAAAATACTTAAGCAAAGTTACCATATAATGAAGAAAAAAAACAAAGAATAATTCAACTTTTACAGTTATTTTCATTACTAATGCTAATTATCAATCACCACTGATTAGTAGTTATTAATGATTGATACAAATCATATAATTGTTATTTTTAAATATATTTTTTATATTAAATACTGAATAATATAAATATAAAGTATGTATGATCAAAATTTTATTATAATTTTATAAATTAATTTTTTTTTAATATATTTCAAATACCAAAATATCTTTTTTTAGAACACATTGTGAAATAAATGAAGTCATAGTATTCATATTTCTAATATATCTTTTTTTCTTTTTACTATATATATATAATTTGAGCCATTGTGCAAATTCTTTTGAAAACTATTATACGTTTTTTTACTTCTGAATTATTTATGTTACATAAAGAGTTAATGAAATACTACTACAAGCAAATATGAGTTCACACTGCATAAAAAATATATATCCTTTCTAATTACATGATTGATATGGATATTGTTTCTAACTAAAATAGAATGATTTTTTTGCTTTGCCAATTATTGGTGCACATAATTTACAAAAGTTAAGAATTCAATACATAATTAGATTAATAGCAATTTAAATCTTTACAAAAAGCGTTAAAATTTTATAATAAGAATGGCAATGGACGAGACACAATTATCTTTCGTCTCTTGTCTCACCTTTTTTATAGGAGAAATTTTTTTGCGTCCTCACCTTTGTAGAGATTTCTTACCCTATAGAGATTTCTTCCCATGTAAAATTTTATTTTTATATTTTTAAAAAATATAATTTATTTAATTATAAAATAAAAATATTTGCTATAAAATTAATAAACATATAAAAATATATAATTATACACATAAAATGTTTATATATACATCTAATACATATAAAATATATATCTAATAAATATAAAAATATAATTATTTTTTTGAGTTCTCATAAAAATTCTGTTTAAAGGTTCCGTGAGGAGGTGATCCTCACGCCCTCCCCATATAGGAGAAAGGGTGGAGACGAATCCCTATGGAGGATAGAGATCCTCCACCACATTGTCATCCCTAATTTACAATTTTTTTGTTAAAAGCATTGAAAAAAAAATCATTTGGCCAAAGTTACCATATCATAAAAGGAAAGAGTAAATCATATCACGAAGGGGAAAAAAAAAGAGTATTCAACTCTTCGAATGTTTTTCACATAATAAATAAATATAATTTTTTATTTTTAAAGTTAATTGGATCCCAACATAAGTTTGAACTTAGAGCCTCATTGCATTGAATATACTTTCGTATCATTAAGAAACAATTTATAAATAATTTTAAAAAGAAAATAACATTAAGGATAACTTATTAATCTCACTTTTAATGTTAGACTGAGACGTTAATTTTTTTAATAGATCACGTAAAATATTACTACTCACAATATTACTTTTATTATATTCAACTAGCAAATCATGCAAAAAAAATTTCAAAACAAAATTAAGGGACGAAATAATATTACTAATAATATTGTTATAAGCATCCGAAATAGAAAAGTAATTTAAAAATTCCAAGTTAAATAATACATAAAGAATTTTTGAAGGGCACTAGAAGCAATTATCCCCATTATGAATCCGTCCTTAAATATCATTATATAAACGTGAATTTAGGATTTTATTTATTTATTTATTAAGAATCATAAAAAAATTTATCACCAATTATCGAATTCCTCATCAAACACCTTTATATATGAACGTCATTTATACCCAAAAAAAAAAAAAGTTAATGACAATAACAGAATAATTATAATAATTGGCACATGCTCTTTTTAAGTAAGCTAAAGAATGATAAAGGCTATGCCAGTGTTAGTGCAATTTCCACTTTCTAGTGATTTGGTAGCCCATATACAAAGTTGGATACCAACCCGTTGTTTCTGTTTATTAATATGGTTCGGTTAAGATTGCCACAATAATGGTTGTAACTAGACCAAAATTTGTACATTTTATATGATATTATTACTGCAATAATTAAAATAAGTATAAGTCAAATGATTTTTTATCGAGCTTAATTATTAAATTACTCGTGAGCATTTGATTCATTTGCAATTTTAATTTTGCGCATTTCAACTAATTTTTGTTATAAAAATATTCTAATAATTAATAAACTAGGACAACAAGGCATAATAGTTGGAGTGAAGAGAGGAGTGAAACATGGGATTTTAAGCTAAACTGTATCTATTGCGTGAAATTTGTGATTTGTTCCTTGCAGGAGTGAGATTCAATTCTTTTATTTATTGCCAAATCAAATGTGTGTGGCATTGCTAAGTCTTTTGCACATCATATATTAATATATGTTTGATATATAATAGTATAGAAATTTTAGATTTGATTATTGATTTTAATATTATAAAACTAAATAAAAGAATTGATTTGGATTCTCCTAATTTATTAAACAATCACCAAAACAAAAAGATTTCAACATTTGTTTCGTGGAAGATATTTTTTAAGAAATTATTTTTCGTATTTTTCTCTATTTGATACATCTAAAAAATTAATCAATGGAAAACATTTTCTTGATCAAAAAATGACTTCCGTTTTGAAAATGAAAAGTCATATTTTGAACTTTGACAAACTCGTACAAATGAAAAACAAATCATATAAACATATATATTTATTATCACTTGTCATTCTTGATTACTGATGTTTATCACTAACCATTATCGACTAGTGGCGATCACCAAGATAAATGAAATCTATAAAAATTTTCATTTTTAATATATTTTTTCTTATATTAAATAATAAATGGTATAAATATCAAATATTTATGGTAAAAATTTTATTATAATCTTATAAATTAAAAAAATAATATTTTTTATAGTGTTTTCCAAACATTATAAAATAGATTGCATAGAAAATATTTTCTCAAAAAATATTTTTCTCATACAAGTTTTTTTCACATAACAAATGGAGCTTTCTTTTTTTATCCTATTCTATTGTTTCTTAATTTTGAAATTTAAACTAAATGAAAACAAAATATGTTTAATCCAGTAAAAAATAACCAATCTATTTTTAATCAGTTTAATTGATTTTATCTTTTATTAAGTTCTACCATTAAAACATTTCACATTTGAATATAATTTACATAAAATGGAGGAGTTTGATGAGAAAAGATCTAACTTTATTAGGTTTACATAAATGAGTGATATAAGGTTTTGTCTGTTTTCAAAGAAATTGGTTAAACAAGGTTTAATTTTCTGAAAAATAAATTTTTTTATATTTGATTGTAAGAAAGTATAAAATTAAAAAGAATTGATACTTTATTTTGATCAGTCAACTCTTTCAATATAAATAAAATAATTTACTTACAATATGATCAACAAGTGTAATATTTTATAATTTAAATATATTTATTTAATAAAATAAAATATTTATGTTAATAAATTAAAAATAAAATATTATTTATAATATTTTTTAAAAATTTAATAAATGAATCAAATATAATTTTAATGCGAAAATATATAAATTAAATAATATGAAGTTAAACATTCAGAAAATAATTTTTTAAAAATAAGAAACTGAATACTTCTACGCGAAGCGATACTTAAGAAAGCAGGTGACATTATAAAGCGTTGGTTATTGATCAATCCAAGCAAAATAAATCTTGAGGCATACCAGGAAATTGCAGCAATTTTTGCTTCTTCATGAAGGGTTTAGGTAACAACGTTTTTTAAAAGGAAACGGATTAGTAAATCGGTTAGTTGATGGACTTCTGATTCGTTCAATTTAATCAATCTGATGATTGATTTAATTAATTTAATAATATATAAAATTTAAAAATACTATTTAAATAACTTTAAAAATTAAAAATATAAAAATATCTTTATAACAATTAAAAATAAAACAAATAATATTGAAAATTGATTCTAACTAAATCGAATCGATCATTAATTTAATTTTAAATTTTATCGATTTGATTTGATTTTCAAATATTGATAGATAATTAATATATTAATTTTATTGTCAAGAATTTGGTAGGCGAGATGTTACATAACTCTCCCAAACCAGACTGATGCAATTGAGAAACCAATTGGGACACAATAATAGCTATGGGCATGGGCATATTTGGTAACCCATCTTTTTCTTGCAATTTCATTATTTCCATTTAAATTATTATTCATTCCAATGTTACATATAAAAGCCAACTCAAAACTGTCATTACTTTAGACTTGTATCAATTTTATTAAAAATTATATACTTCTAATATTTTTATTTTTCTTATAAGATTTGCAACATAGGAAATTATATTACACTAGAATAAAAATTATTAAACATAAAATAAATCATTAAAAAATATCTAACAAAATATATACAAATACAAGGGTTAAAACTATATACTTAAGCATGGATAAATTAATCATGACATGATAAGGCACCACTGATGATTGTGCTAAAAAATTAAATAATAACAAACACCTTTTTTTTAATCCATATTTTATTTTATCAAATTACACAAGGAATGAGAGGATATTTTCAGAGCAGAATAATATTAATAATTTAATGATAGATTACATATTTTTATTAAAGATCAGAGATTTAAATTTTATAATCTTCAATTCTTAAGATATTTTTGATGTACTAAAAAAAATTACTTCCTGAAAAAAAATAAAACAGTTAACATTGAATAAATATCAGAGTGTAAGATCGCCAATTCATGTTTAATTTTATATAAAAAATATTAACTTACGAGAATAATAAAATCAACTGAACATACTATAAAAGGAAAAAAAAAACAATTGAACTTAAAACCGTTTGATTTTTATATATTATTTAAAAATATTTTTTAATATAAAATTTATATTATATTAAAAATTATTTTATTTTAAATTAATTTTAAATTATATTAAATTTTTAAAAATAATATATTAATTTTAAAATTAATATAATATAATAACAATTTAATATATAATAAAAATTATCTATTATCATTTTTAAAGTGAAAATTATATATATATATATATATATAGTACAAGCCATAAAACTACAAAATAACTGACAAACTACCGCCACTCTCGGAATGATTAAATCGCAGTCAGTCTGTTTAATTTCAATTTAAATTAATTATTCCATTCCATGTCAATTTCCCAAAACACCCTCAAACACCCACAGTATTTACATCTCACAGTACCCCTTTCCTTTCGTTATGTTACATCCCTCCATTGTTCCATTTCCAGCGTTACTCGCGGCAAAATTCCCGAGCCTAAAGACCAACAGCCAAGATTTTATCGCCAGACACTTAATCCTGCAAAATACGTATAATAATAATAAGAATGAAGGATGGAGTAACAGAAAAGTGTATAAATATAGGAAATATTCCAAATCATGGTGAAGCTGGTTTTAGCCTCTAGGCTTGAGAATAACCAACTTCTAAAGATATCCCATTCCTTTTTCATCCAATCCGCCCGCTGCTTCATTATATCTGTCTCTTGCATTTATCTCTCCTTTTTTTATGCTTTCCTTTTCTTTCTTTCTCGAACCAACAGAAACTATGTAGGAACCTTTGGGTTCTCTCTTCTTAATTATTTCTGGGTATTTGAGATTTATTTTCGTTCATTTCTTTTGCTATAATATTAAGATTAAGATATCAAACACCCAGAAATTGTATACTATGGCTGTTGAAGGTAATTCAGCCAGCTCTTTCTTTCTTTTTTTATGTAGTTTTTGGTTCTTGGTTTTTGTTTGGCTGCTTAGAAAATGATGTAAAAGTGGAAGGAAAATGGAAATTTTGTATGTTGAGATCATTTCCCATTTGGGTTTTCACTAAATAAGCCATGCACATGGGTTTTTGTCTTCCTTTCCCTTTTTTTCCCGTGTTTGTTCTATTTTCCTCTGTTTTTCTTAGCTACCAAACAAGGTGCTCAAGTTTGCTCTGCTTACTTTCTCTGTTTTCTTAGCTACCAGACAAGAGTTCATGTTGGCTTTTCGCTACTGAAACGAATGAATGATTGTTGTTGCTTACAGGAGGAGAAATCCAAGAAAGTCCTGGGGGAGAAATCCAGGAAAACCCAGAAATAGAAGTACAGAACGACATGAAAAAGGGAGACTTGAGTCTTGATGAACGGTCCCCAAGATGCGTATTGGAGATTCCTATTTCAGGTTCTGATAACTTAGATCACAGCACCAGTAGCACCAGCAGCAGCTCAGGTTCTTCAGATAAATTAGTATTACCAGAAAGATTAGTAAACAACTCAGGTACTAATTTGTCACAATGGAAGAACATGTTTGATACCATTAAGAAGAAATCCATGAGGAGGTTTTCAGTCATTCCATTGTTTACCAATTATGAAATTATTGCTAAGAAGAGTTTAAAAAGGAAATTAATGAAAATTCAGACCGCCCCAGATGTAATAATTGATTGGGAAGGCATGCCATTTCCTAAACCATCCTGGAGAAACTTTGATTATGCTGAACTTGAGGCTGCTACTGATAATTTCAGTTCTGGTAAGAAAATTGTCATTTTTGTTGATTGCCTTTGTCTAATCAAGTTGTTTTAATTTTTTACATGGTTATTGAATAGGCGGCAAAAATTATCTATGGAGGTCATTTTCATAGTTTAATGTATTGTCTTACTGAAGTCTCCAACTGCACGTTTCAAATTTATAATGAGAGAACGTCTAAACCTGGCTGTACTAAATGCCGCCTGCTATTGAAAGCTACTTTGGATAGAAGACTATGTTGACTAATCTATATAGATGGAAAGATTAGAAAAGTAATTGCGGGACCTAGCTGGTTGACCACTCTGCCTGGCGTGAAAAACCCACTATAGTGAAATTGATATGTTTGAGGAGCCATTCAGGACAAGGTCTTCTCCTTGATGACTATGGCTCCTTAGTTAATAAAAATATTGATTGGAGTAGTTAGTTAGTGTTCATCCAGGGGAGCTATAGATGCCTAGATCGATGTTCTGACAAATGCTTTCTTTGTTTAGTGAGTTGCTGTTTGGCCTACCGTTATAATCTAACTGGTGAAATTAGGGAGTATTAAATACTTGTAATAATGTTTTCCACTTTAATTTGATATTTGCACCATTTCAAAATCCATGTTGGTTTAACCTAAATGACTGGTTTGCTTCACTATGTAACCGACTTCAGGTTGAAATATATGAGTTACTGCTGAACTTTTTGGATAGATAATAATTTTCCATAACAGATTACCACCAATATACTACTTTGGAATCGTGATTTTATTTTGTTATGCCTCTAATTGTGCATGAAATTTTGGTAGATAACTTGATTGGAGAAGGAGGCCATGCACAAGTGTATAAAGGATGTTTACCCGATGGCCAAGTTGTAGCAGTGAAGAAGCTAAGCAAGGCTGAACAACAAGAGGAAGAGGATAGAGTTGGTGATTTTTTATCTGAGCTTGGGATTATTGCACACATTAACCACCCCAATGCTGCTAAATTGCTTGGCTTCAGTGTCGAACGTGGTCTGCATCTTGTCCTCGAATTTTTATCACACGGCAGTCTTGCTTCTGTGCTCCATGGTATTGTGTCACTACCAATATATTGATTCTTGTTTTTTGTTCTAGGGATCACATTTGCACTTCTACTGATAGATGATGCATCCAATTTTTCAGGTGAAGCAGAATGTCTAGAATGGAGTAGAAGATTTAAGGTAGCTGTAGGAATAGCAGAGGGATTGAATTATCTCCATCATGATTGCCAAAGGCGAATTATCCACAGAGACATCAAAGCCTCTAACATATTGCTTGGTGAGGATTATGAAGCTCAGGTGAAAATTTTCAATCCAAGTATCATAGGCATGTATTGTATATTTTAGGCTCCTTTCGAATGATTGTAACACTGCAAATTGGTTTCACTTGCAGATTTCTGATTTTGGATTAGCAAAGTGGCTTCCAGAAAATTGGGTTCACCACATTGTCTTCCCCATTGAGGGCACATTCGGGTTAGAAATGAAGATTCAGTACTGTCATTATCATTTCTGTTTTGAAAATCCTGTTCATATTTGGACTTACGAAGCTTACAATGCATTTCAGATATTTGGCTCCAGAATATTTTATGCATGGGATAGTTGATGAGAAGACTGATGTATTTGCTTTTGGGGTTCTACTACTAGAGATAATAACAGGTCGTCATGCAGTTGATTCTGATAGACAGAGCCTTGTGATGTGGGTAAGAACTGAACTTAATATACTCATTTTTGCTGCAAATTAAACACTTCATGCATTCATACCAATTTAACTCTTGGATTTAATTAAGTTTCACCATGTCTCATCAAGTCAAAATGATCTTCATTCATCCAATAATAGAAGAGAGAATTTTTGTTTGAAGTGCCTTGCTGCCTATACAGATTGTCAAATTACCAAAACCAGTGGCTCATGACAACATTGGCAAACTTGTTTTTATGTTTTGCCACAGGCAAAACCACTCTTACAGGAAAACAATGCTAAAGAAGTAGCCGATCCCCAATTAGGTGACGACTATGATCCTATTGAAATGAAGCGAGCTATGCTGACAGCATCAATGTGCATTCACCACCTACCCTCTATGCGTCCGCACATGAATCGGGTACGAAAAACCATTTTTCTCTTCTCCTAATTGCCTATCAATTAATGAGAATAATTTGCAACATAAAGAACCATTCAAAATTGCAGGTTGTGCAGCTACTTAAAGGCCAGGAAGCACCTGTAGAGTTGAAGCATAAGACTAATGGAGGGAGGGCAGTGATTTTGGATTGTTGTGACTTACAAGATTACACTTGCACCAGCTATATTAATGATCTGAATCGGCATATGCAACTTGTATTGGAGTAGTGTTTTTGTTTTGGTTTCTCTTTTTTGGTAATTTTCGCACTTAGGAGCTATTGCTGCTGCTTTAGTCTTCCACTTGTCTATATCAAAAGTTGTTAATTTCCCTTTCCTTGTATGACTGGAGAAATCAATATTTTCTCCTTCTACTGTCTTTCTATAGGATTTATCCCCAAAGGGTTGGTTGAAATAAAATCCATAGAGAACAGTAATGAAGAGTTGATCACAATACACATATAGGACATTCAAATTTCCAAACCAAAATACAATATTATTATATATATGTACAAGTGATGTGGGCAGGGGCGATTCACCTAAAAGATCCACGTCAGTTGCTGTAATTTGAATGTGTTTGGCTATAAAAGGCATAGCCTAAAAAAGTAGAACTTAGAGGAGAAAAATACTCGAGGGCTAAACTTACCTTTTCAAACTTTTGAAGCTATTTATGAGTTTAGTGGCTGCATGAGACTTATAGTATTCTATAAAAATTTATTGAATAAAGGATCAAGGAATGGGGTACTCAAGTTCAACATCCCTGATGTAGCTTCTCTTATCATCTTACTTTTATGTCTGGCATATGGGGGGTGTGTGATGATCCCTTGTCATGTAGGTCTTCTCTCTCACATATTAGCTAACTTGCCATACTCCAACCTAAGACACTTTTTGCTTTCCTCTTCTCTTAACAAGTTAGCAAATCTTCCCTACAAAAAAAAAAAACTTACTGGTTAAAAAAATTTAAATCTTTACTAGTTTTGATCATTATGTTCAATCCCTTAAATTTTGACAAATTTAGCCAAATTTATAAACTTTTTTAGCAATATATTCAATTTATAATTTTGGCCAAAATTAAATAACATATCTTATAATTTGAATAATACATTGGATTGAATTTTAGGTTCCTTGTAGTGTCAGATGTTATACATTTTAAAATTCAATCAATGACGTCATGAGACAAATTATTTAATTCTGATCAAAATTACAAATTAGACAAACGATATAAGAGAAATGTGTTTTCTTTTATCTATTAATTTTTTAGATATTTAGATAATAAATTTTTTTTAAATACATCAAATTAATTTAAAAAGTTACTCTAAAATCATTCACAAAAATATTTAATTTTAATTAATATATAAATTAATATGTAAATCGACCTAAAAATACTTCAACTATATATTTTTTTTAAAAAAATAAATATGCGCATGTAGACGTTCAGTGAACTATAAGAACGTTAATCACTTTTTCAGAACGGGCTCCTAAATTGAAAAAACAGACAGGTTTGCAATTGAAAAAGCTGGGGAAGCCTGCCATTTACTTCCTTTTCTGCGGCTCTATGTCTAAGATGCAAGTCAAGCCACCTTCATTCCTTTACAAGTGTGAAAATGTGACAGTCTAAAATGACTTTCTGCGCCTCGTTTTGCACAGAAACTTCAACTTCCTATAAAGCACACTCATACATCATTAAATTGGATGTTCAAGGATGTCTATAAATTATTAAAATTTTTATTTTTTTTAGATCTATCCACAAAATAGTTTTTTCTTCCAATATAGGTATCCATTAGAGTTGTATTCAAAAGATTTTTCTTTGTGAATTATTTATTCCGGAATAATGTTTAACCTCTAATCAAAGAGAGTTTTTTTTTTAGAGTGGAAAATATAAAATAGAATGTAAATAAAATTAACTTTATTTTATTTAAGAGTTTTTTTTTAAAAAAAAAGGTTAATGGATGTAAACTATTTAAAATTGTTTCATTCTATTTTATTTACCTTAAATTTGGAGATTAAAAAAAATTGGTATTTAGAAGTAAATGAATGCAAACTTTTAATATTCATTTACTTTTATTTACATCATAAAAAAATTCACAAACACAATTAATTGGTTAAATGCATTTACATTTCATTATTTAATTATTGTTAATCCACTTCCGTGCAATCTCTAAGAAAATCAGCTTATTAGGTGTTTGGTTGAGCTAAAAAAGGGTTTGGAATCAAAATGAGATATTCTTATTGATTGATCCAAATAGAACTTGGAATGAGAATGAGAATGAATCATACCTGGAATGAGAATTAGAATGAATCATTCTCTTTTTAATTATTCTGATTCCCTCGTGGTAATCAAACCATAAACAAATTATTGCCTGAATTCTCATAAAACAAACATGTTCACATAGAATCAGATTTTGGTAAACAATATGTAAAAGTAAATATTTTCGTCCTCATTCCCATTTCCATTTTGATGTAGATTCTGAAGTTTGATCCAAACGTGTTCTTAATATAATGCTTGAGCATTAAGTTACAGTACCACGTTACATAAGAACTAACAAAAAAGAATTGGATTAGTAGTCACCTTCCTTAATCGTTGAAAAACAAAATATTATCTAAAAAAATTGAATTAACTATTAAGAATTAAACGCGTCTTCCTTAATCGTTGAAAAACAAAATATTATCTAAAAAAATTGAATTAACTATTAAGATTTAAACGCGAAGATTTAAGTTTTACTCTCTCCATCCAACTTTCATAGACCATTTTTAATTTATATAAGAATTAAGAAATTTATTATCATTATCTTTAATCATTTGCTTTGTAACATAATTTTAATAGACTCTTTAATTTAGTACACAATAATCTAAATATAATAGACTTGTCAACTTACAACAAAAGTAAGAATGAAGATGATATACAAATAAAAAGAGTTTTATGTCAAAACTCAAAAAAAAATTCTATAATAATCTACAATTTTAAAGTCGAGAAAGTAAAAATTAATTAAAAGTGTTCATCTTTATGTTAATTAATAATGAGTATTTTAGACATTTAATGATTAAACTAATAATTAAAAAAGAAAAGTAACTTATAAAAAAAATCTATCAAAATTAAACGGAGAAATATTAAAACAAAATCTTTATTTTTGTAGTTAAAAAATTTCCTTCATCTTAAAACACATCTTAAATTAATTTATTATAAATTTACTACGTTAAAAAGGATATTATTATTATTATTCTTATGTTGTACGAACATGAGAAGACATATCAGCAAAAAATCACATGATATGGAAAAATAATTAAAATTAAAATATTGATTTATAAATATATATATATATAGAGAGAGAGAGTGAGAGAGAGAACTATTTTAAAATGTTTCAATTCTACTGAATAAATTCTTACTTCTCCTAGTATGAGTACACGTGCTTGGATTTATCACAGCAGCAGCAGTTGGCGAATAAACGCAACTCTAATGCGAGCCCAACAGGTGAGAGACAAATTTCGAAATGGAGTATGGTGAAGTATAATTTTGCCAATCCGTTTAAGTCGGGTTATATGTGGGTTTTAAGAGACTCCAGGGGGTCAGTTTATTGCAGCATTGCAAGGGACATTTGTAGGGAAGCACTCTCCTCTGATTTCTGAAGAGGCCCTTAGCTCGTTTAGAGTCCCATTCCCAATTTCTGATTAACGCTCTTCTTCAACGTGTTAGTGTTGGTCCCTTTCAAAAAACAAAAAAAAAAAAAAGGTGTTAGCTTTGGTTTGGTTGTTGGCCATTGTGAGTCCAGCCTGGGTCCGTTGTTGCTCGTGAGGCAGTGCAATGAGTGCAAAGGAATGAAGGATGAGGCTAAATGGGCTTTTAGTGAGGCCTTAAAGATCCAGCCTGGGTCCCTTGCTGCTCTAGAGGGGTTGGGCCGGTTGGGCTTGTGATATGGTTACGGTCTTAACAAATGTATTGTATAATCTTGTAACTTTATCGGAGAAGAAAATTTTAAAAATAAAATTATTTAGTTGTTAAATATTTATTCTAATATGTTTATATTTGATTTGATTTGTATAATATAATTTGATTGGGGTAAAAGTCTCAAAATCTCCCTCTCGATATTAAAATAGAATATTTAAACAAAATAAACTTTGTATTTAACATTATAATGTGTTGAAAATATTGAAGATACATGTTAGCCCGTAATATGAATTCATTCATTTATATGCTAAGATTGCGCCAAATAAAAACTCAATTGACTACTTTTTATCAAATATAGACTAAAATCTCATTTGAACTAAATTATACGAGAAAAAAATTATTTTTATTAATAAAATTTATTCATTTTAAAATAAAATCTTATTTAAAATAAAATTCAAATTAACAATAATTAATTTTCTTACCATTTTATTTTCTAAAAATAAAAATGAAACTTTTAAATAAACTTTTTCATAAAAAATTTGATTCTTTTAAATTCTTTCAAAATCAAAATCTATTCACTTCTCATTTCTTGTTTATGCTCCAGTGCCTGAATTGTAAATCTGCACAAATTTTGCCCAAACATGAAAATTCAGAAAACCAATGCTTACGGAAATTAGAGCAACATAAATTGTATAATTAAAAATATAATAAAAGCATTTTCTGTAAGTTAACAGATGCTCCCATCATTCCACCACATATTGAGAGAAGCTACTTAGAAAACAAGCATCCTACTATAGACCAGTAACTTCAGCCATTGAGAAAAACCCAAAAACAGAAAAGAAATCCTCACGTCTTTCCGACCCCTGCTAATGGTTAAGAGGCACATTAAGGTAATACAGTCAGCAATATCTATCAGCCGGAAGATCCAATCAACCCGGCCTGTTTTCGCTACATGTTAGCTGAATTTCTCCAAGTCAAAACTGCTTTAGTCAATAAGATAGGTGAGGCCATATAAAAAACTCAGCTGTTTGTGGCAATAGAGTCATTGCCGTCGCCATCGATGAGGTTGACCCAGAAGAATCATTTCCGCCACCAAAGTTGTTGCTAGCACTTTGAAGGTGGTGGAAGAGATTGTGATGATAGAGTGCTGTTGTGTTTTCGAAAGGAATGCCACATGGGATGGTGGAAACAGGTGGAATAGAATCAAAACTGATATTGTTGCTGCTATTGGAGCTGCTGCCCTGAGGTTGCTGTTCACGTGTCAGTGTCGGTTTCTGCTCTGCTTCAAGTGACAGCTTTAGGCGCTTTGCTGTGCCACCAATTGGAAGAGCACTCTTCATGATAGCTTCAACATCATATCTGCTCATTTCGAAATTGGTCACCGCATTCATACCCCTAAACTTTATGGCTGCTATGTCATATGCCTCAGCTGCTTCCTCTTCAGTGGCTGCCACCAGTTTAAAAGGTTACACGATTAATGATACAGGCTTGTTTGTCTATAACTATGCAATATGTATAGAATCTCTCGTAAAGAGTTTGTTCATGTAAATAAATTAGCCAGATTTGCACATATATTCATATTATGAAATCATTGTAAGAGTCCTATATATCATTACCAAATGTGCCAAGATATAGGTCTTTGTTGCCAGCAACGCGACCTATTCTTGCCTGCCATCGACCCTGCTGATGATGCCTGCAAATGTTTATAAAAAAACAGTATTTAACATCACTACTGGCTCATACATGCAGCAAAGATAGGATTGGCAGATGATATAGAATTTTATATAATAAAATACAAACCTTGTGACACCTCTGTATATAGAAGCTCCCCTTGAAAATCCACTACTCTTCCTATCAGTTTTAAAAGGAGGATTAGTTTTTGAATAGAGAAAATTTATGAAGGAAAAATGCAGAATGCACATACCTCCTTAATGAGGCAATGAATTCTTGCTTGGACACATACTTCATTTCCTCCAGTTCCTTGGTATAATTTGTGGCCTGGGAACAGATAATAAGCTCGTTTGTTAAAAAATGCTAAATATGCAAATAAAAAGATCAAGAAACTAATAGCATGAATATATTACAGGGAAGTTGGTGGTTGCAGTGGGACCCCAATATTTCAGAGCTGCCAAATCATAAGCTCTAGCTGCTTTTTCTTCCTTATCATATCCACCTACATATAAATCATAAAAAGATTCTCGATATCAGATTCCTCCTGACATTCTTTATTTAGTAAGTAAAATTAGAAAGCTTGACAACCAAATCAATAAGAAAATACAGGAAACAGCATACCTAAGTAGACTGTAGAAAAGCCAGACAATTGAATCCACAATCCCACGTTTCATGCAAAAAGCGAAGGGAAAACCAAATAAAATTCAGTATGAGAAAACAAAGGCGGTCAAAAATATCAGCCACAGTTCCCTCAAACTGAAGGTAAAAACAAAATATAAGAGAACCATGTGATTTGCATGTGGTGGATATGGTACTTCACTTATTTCAACAATCCAGGACAAAAGTCTCATTCTTTTATTAATAATTAATAATAATCTCTGGTATTTTAAGTCTCCACCTTACACCCTTGAAACATGATATCATCAGTACCACTAGCACTAAACTAATTTCCATGACGATGATGATAGTAATAATAATAATCTTTAGCCTATAATTCCTACATCGAGAACTTAAACCAACTCTTGGGATAAGCCAAGCTGCTGCTTTTTCCCATCTATGGCGCTATGCATGAAACGACCTGAAGTTTTTAGGGCATAATGGCAGTACTAGTGTCCGCAAGTTCCGGCAATAATAGTGGGCTGTGTACACTTTTTATATATATTAGTATAAAAAATATTTATGTCATATAAGTTGAAAGTGGTTGCTTTGGTCAAACCTAGACACCCTCTGGAGATATAGCTGAAAGGAAAGGAAAGAAAAGCAAAAGTAAAAGGCCAGGGACGAGTTGATAAGAGAAGAAAATAATTTCAGAGTTTTCATTGATGTCTGCAACGTATGAGGCATAGTGGGGGTCTGGAAGAGGTCAGTGGGCCGTGTCAAACAAAACCTCGCAGTTGAGAAGGGGGACCCATGTGAGAGAAGAAAGAGAGAAGCCGAAATATGAACAAAATGGCGGCACAGCTGATCAAATCAATCACATAATTGAAGATTTTTTAAAAAAAAAAGAAACAGTAGAAAAATTTCTAGTAGTGGTACCATCTGTACATGCATATGCCACCATGACCGTCGTCAGTGTATCAATCATCACAAAAAGAGTGAAGATGGATACAGAAAATAAGTAAAAAATGGTGGTGACCCAGTTAATGCAGTGACCCTTCATAACGCTACCCAGATCCCTTCTCTATCAGTTAATGCCCATTGAATTAATGCATGCAAGTTTCTTTTCAGTATACTATACACATATCAATTTAGTGGTGTTAAAGCCAAATAAATTAATCCAAAAAATATGCAAATTTTCCCATTTAAATTTCTGGGTTAATCATATCACAGAGAGAGAGAGAGGACCTTGACGCCCCTTTCTGGCTTGACCCTCTCTTCTGCAGCTGTTATCCCATAGATGCGCTTCATATCTACCTGTCCATCTGTGTCTGCAACAATTTTGTGAAAAAGAAAAACCTTTTAAGTTAGTCCTGAGACTGATTTTACACATTGATGTATACATTCATATTTATAGATACATATCGTATATCCATTGAAAAAACATGTGTATCTATTCAAAAGATAGTTAATTAAAAAATCCTAATGATGAACAAGGTAGTGATTTTTAGATTTGTTATAAACCCATATAAAATCACACACCCAAATAAGCAATTAAAAATTTAACCAGGAAATAAGTGAGTAATTAATAATGGTTACCTAGTAACCCCTCTGTAAATTGAAGTTCGCTGACCAAAAGTATCAGCAATTTTTTTAGTGCAATCAAACTCAACAGGAACAATAGCCTTCTCGGCAGAACTATGATTCTTAACCCCAAGTGACAAGGTATTATTATTATTACTATTACTATTATTAGCACCAGTGCAATTAGAAAACCCCCACTCGTTCCCAGTTGACTCAATCGAGTGGCCCACAAACTCGGCACCGCCAAGTTGAGTCCGGGCTATTGATGCCGAGTCATCGACTTCCGAGCCCGAGTTGGTCGAAAAGGGTTGGAACCCCGCAATCGCATTGAGATCTTGTTGCTCGTTAAAGTAAGCAGCAGCGCCCTGGTCATAGATGTGAGTCAAGGATGAGTCTTGAGTCTCCGTTTGGCTGTTCTCGGAGTAGCGAATGACTGAAGATGAATCGCCAAGAAAGTCCTCAAGTTTAGGCGATTGTTGGTGGTGAGTTTCTTGGTCTATTAAGCTAGTTAGAATGGCAGTCTCCGCCATTGTTGTCGTCCCTGGAGCTTCCTTCGAGCTTCCCCAACCTGGGATAAAAAAGAAAAACAAGCGAGTCAAATACCGAGTTAAATTAGATAACACGGATTCCGCGCCTTTCCATATCAATAGAATCAGATAAGTCGGTTGATACCCACTAATCTGGTGCAAGTCTGATAGCTTCAAGCTTTCAGCTAATAACAATAATAATAAAGAAATAATCTGAATCCTTTTTCCAGCACTTTCTCGTCTTCCAAACAGGAGTTAAGCTTTTTTCATCACAAGCAAACAAACAAACAAAAGAGAGTAGGGTATTACCGTTAGCATAGAAGTTATCGATGAAATAGTGAGGAGAAGGAGCAGAAGAAGTGGAGCCATCATAAGATATGAACTGATGAGAATGAGATTCAGATGATGACCTCAACATTTCCATTGGAGATAATGAAAAAGAAAGCCAGTTACTCGTCGTCGTTGCTGGTGCCATATTAACTATTAGTACTACCCTTCACACTTTTTTTTCTTTCTTTTTCAGATATTTTTTTTTACAACCCCAAAATTTTTTTCATGAAAAGAACAAATTACATAAACAGGAAAAGATAAAAGAGAGCAACCCAAGTAGCCTTCTTCAGAGCTAGTTGTTGTAGAAATCCAATGCATGTAAACCCCTTAGAAGGATTTATTTATGGTAGAAATAAAAGAAGATTGGAAGAAGGTGCTGAAATGGAAGCGCACACACGCACCACCTACTAGAGGAGATGGTGAAGGAGGAATCAAAGTTAAAAGAGAGAAAAATGAAGTTATCAAGAGTTTGTGCAGAAAGTACAAAGGAGAGAGAGAGAGAAAGAGGGTGCAGGAGGTGTAGGTTATATATTACTGGGTGGATAGCTGCCAACCGGCGTAAAACGAGACAGTTTTTTTCTAAAAAAATAAAAATATTTAACAAATTAGTGAGTCATTTTATAAAGAAAATACTTTCTATTTAGAAAAATATGTCACCCATCGGGTCACAAAGTTTTATTTAATTTTTTTTTTTTAAACAAAAAATTTATATAAGTTTGATCATATACTTGACCTTTTTATATTTAATCATATTAAACTTTAATATTTTATTTATTTTTTTAATTATATATATATAATTTCAGATAATTATATATTAATTTTAAATAAATATTATTATCATTATAATCATTTTTTATTTCAAATTTTATATATGATCATAAAAATAAAAAAATAAATATAAAATTTTTATAGTTAAATATAAAAAATAAAAATATATAATTAAATTTTATATAAATTTCATAAAAAAATAAATATAATTTTAATTACAATATTACTATTTATTATAATAGTTGTCTTTATTTGTTTAATGCCCCAAACCCGTGTGATATGGCTTTAATATAAAGTTATAAATTATTATCATAATATAAAGTTAATATTATATTAGAAGTATTATTTTATTATTAATTAATTTTAATTATATTAAATTTCAAAAATAATGTAATCATTTTAAAAAATTAAATGAAATTATTTAATATAATATAAGATTATATAATATAATTTTAGAATTAAATTATTGTTATTGTTATTATTATTATTATTATTTGTACTAGTTTTATATAAAAATATGAGATATATTAGTAATTATATGCTTTTTAATTCTCTTAAATTTGAATATATTAATAGTAAAAAAAACATGCTTTTAAATACGTTTCTTAAATTCAATTTAAATAAATCGATTTTAAAAATATATATTAGGTAAAATTTACAATTTTAAATATATAAAAATTAATATAAAGATTAATTATTTACCTAATAATGTTAAAATTCTCATAATTTTACACTCTTTCAAGAAAAATTTCAAAACTTATGAATGTATCGATAATAGTGATGTTATATATCAAAAATATTAACACTAACTAATGAGTTATTATTGGTTCAAATGCATTAGATTCATTTCTAATTAAGGAACGTGATTAAATTAATCAGAATATTAATAATTTTAAAAAAATAAAATGGCAGGTGGGGACAGTGGAAGAAGAAGAAGGCGAAGGGAGGGGGGCAGTGACTTTTTAATACAGCGGCGGGGAAGAAAATTTGTCTGAAACAACGTCGCGAAGGATCCGGACGGTGACGAATTTTGTGTTTCGGGTTCAAATGGCGGGCGATTTTACCAAAATGTCCTTTGTCTATTTTTGTTTTTGTTTTGTCTTGCCTGTCTGAGATTCACACACTGGTCGTCCATGCAAGCTCTCCGCTTTGCATGCAGTTGGATGGTAGTGTGGGTCGGATCTTTGGTTGGTACTGTCCAGATTCAAGATTCGTATGGGAACAGGTTTTTCTCACTTGTAATTTGACTGTCTCGTTGTGGGTTCTGCTGTATTTGACTCTCAATTAAGTGCTTGTGGGTCATGGCAATTTTCTAACAATATCGTCGCTTATTATTCATCATCGGTCTCTATGCTCGCCTTTCTTACATTGTTATTAATAAATTACGTTCATATCTTTACTTTATTATCATACCAATATATTGCATATTAAATTTTGAAATGTTAAAAAATTATAAAATCTTATTTTACCTAATCTTTATTTGAATAATGTAATAAATTTTAAATTTAAGATTCATTCTGAATTGTGCTATAAAGGGGAGAGCTTCTTAGATGTTTTAAATGATAATAATGTTACTTTTGAATTTGAAAGGATGAAATTTTTACACTTGTTGAATACTCCATCTGTTTTATACTATTATTTGGCTTTTAAGGATTTTGTACGCTAATTAAGAATTGTGTTTAATTAATTTATTATATAAATAAAAAAATTATATTATTTTTAAATTAATTACCTCCACCAAAAATATTCTTGCACCTTCCCAAAAAACAATTACTACATGTCATCAATTACTAAACCCACAAAAAAATTTTCACATATAATTAATGTGATTGGCACCGTAGAGTAGACAAATTTAATAAGGGCATAATTGGTAAAAAAAAGATGTTTATAGGTAATAGTAAAAAGTCAACTATTTTAGAATAAAATGTCTCTCTTAAAATGTCAATTGATGTGAAGCAAAGAAAGTATTATTTGACATTTAAGAATTTTGCACACCAATTGAGAATTGTGTTTAATTAATTTGTTACATAAATAAAAAAAAAAAAAACTATGTTAGCCTTAGATCAATTACCTCCATCAAAAATATTTGTATACAGTCCCAATAAAATATTTACTGCAAAAAAAATACTACAGCATGTTATCAATTAGTAAACCAACAAAATTATTTTCCACGTAGAATTAATACAATTGACTCTAACACACAAAGAATACAACTTTAAATAAGGGCAAATTAGTAAAAAATAATAAGTATTGATAAATAATAGTAAAATGTCAACTATTTTGAAATAAAATTTCTCTTCTAAAATGTCAAATAACGTGAAATAGAGAGAGCAGTTAGTAGCATTATTAAATCAATTGATTAAATTAAAATAATAGTTAGAATTTTAAAATTAAGCAATAAAATTATTAAACAATTCTAATTATGAAATTTTCATAAATACATACTATTAATTGAATATTATTAAAATTTTCTTAGCATATTTGTTAATTTAGAGTAAATGAATTAATATGTATATTTATAATACACATAAATATGGTAAATATTATAAAGAACTTGATCTGGCTCAAAATTAAGTTGCTAATGAATAAATGCATAACTCCACTTAAATTTATTCTCTTTTTTTTTTTTTTTTTTTGCAACTCAAATTTGATAGGTGATTTGAAATTTGAAGTGATCTACAACAGCCTAATTCTACTGTGACCCTAAAAAGATGATGCTCAAACGGCTATTCTCGTAGTAACTCAAACATAAAATTACTAAATATAAAGGAGTCCAATCCAACTCACTTGTTAATCTAATCCCATAATATATGTTGACCCTAAATTTGTATATCACTGATTTTGAAAATGACAAAAATATTAAGAAATTGTGACACTCCTATAAATATTTTATCGTTAGATTAAATGAAGAAGATGAAAAGCCCAAGCAAGCCTAGATGAGTTTGAAGATGGAAGAATCATTAATGGCGCACTTTGAATTGGTGTACATAATGATTTTGAAAAGTTAAAATAGTAAAATAAAGTTGGAGATCTCTAGAATTTAGTTGTTAAAGAATCAAAATGTGTTCCAATTCAAAGTGTACAGAAAAGTTATCGATATTTAAGCGAGAGATATAATTACAGAATTTAATGATATCTTTCACATAGAGTACATTAAAACCAACCTTAAAATAATTTATAAACAATTTAGTGGAGTGCTACATATAGACAGAAAACTTCTTAATCTAATTTACTGTAAGATAAACGGCTTGTGAATTAGAATTCCTTAGAAAAAATTATGGCCACTTGAAGAAGTACTTGTATAGAAGATAGCATCCACTACCATGGCTATGCTCGTGGGAACGCACCATGGCCCCTGGTGAAAGATTTTCCAATTGTTAGTTCTAAGCATGGCCACATTATGTGGTACTGTGTAACTATTAATTTTTGTGATTTCATGTTTGGTATAATTAATAAATACAGTGAAAAGGTTTTTGATTTAAAAGCTAAAAATTTTGTATTCGGTAAATCATATAAAATAGCATTTGATAGTGATACAATTCAAATCATTGCATTTTTTATTAGCTCTTATTCGATTTTTTTTTAACCTTTGCATATATAACTAATGAAAATTCAAAATTATTTTTACTCTATAATTATTTTTAAAGTTCTATTATTCAACTAGCAAATATATATATATATATATATATATATATATATATATATAGATGATAGATATTTTAATTACAAAAAACTATTTATATACATTGATTAACATTAACACGGAATAATTATTAAGATTTCATAAACACAAATTAATAATTATAGCATTTTAGGTTTTGAAATTATATTTTACGAGTGTATGTAAAAAATATATCATTTTATTATGTTTTAATTTATTTAATTCAATATATGTAAAATATTAACAATATATTTTTATTAGTCATTTTATGAATGAAAATAAACTAATATATATAATTTATCAAACAATTAATATTTCAGCTAACAACTATCAGTAGCAACTATCAACTATCAGTTATATCCATCAGTTATTCCAAATAAATTTTAAAAACCAATATAAATAGTCTCAAAATGATTTTTGTTAATGATGAAATACTTTCAAATGCTAGGATAAGTGAAAAACTTTATAAAATATATTGAACTTTTGGATATGCATGTTATTGGAGAGAATTTCTTGAGACACTCATTTGTATACTTGCTTATAAGAAATGTTCTTATGTACTTGGACAAAAAAATAAAAGAACACAATAAAACCTATAATGCTTAATTATGTGACCCAATTTATGTTATATATCCTATTAATACAGATGAGTAATGAATGGATCGTTTTATCTATGTTAATTAAGAATAAGATAGAAATTCGACTTGTGTTCAGATATTCACTTCGATACAAATGAAGGCGAAGGTATGGCAAGAGTATTATAAAGATACATAATAGATAATGAGTATACTACGAGCTTTTTACATTAGAAATACTAAATAACTTTTGTCTGTTATTAGAAATAGACTAGATATCTTATTTATAAATCAACCTTTAGCTTACTTATGGGATTAAAAATCTTATCTATTTAAGAATATTTATAGCTAGCTAAGTCACATGTTTTTATAGGTTGATTACATCGAACCATTCTGTTTTATGGTTTAACTAATTCATATCAACCACATTATATTTTACTGTAATTGAATTAAATCTAGCTCATTTTAACTAGGGTGATTATAACTATCACAAATAACCTTAATGATTAGTTGTTTTTTGAAGAATCCTAGTCCATAAGTTGAGGGATCTCCTTTTGTGATTTCTCATAAATAAATCGATCCACCAAAATAAAAGAATTTATTGAATCTTTATATATTATAAATTAGGGGAGTTTATATATTATAAAGAGTTTTGCTTAAAAAAACTTAAGGTTTTAAAACTATTGCTATTTACAATACTAGCTTAAAGGTGTTTGATAATTCATCACTTAAAATTAAAATTTTCAACACTTATTACTTTTGAAATTATCGATAATATAATATGAGTTCAATTTAAAAATTTCAATAAAATTAAAAATCATTTAAAATATAAGTCATAATAATTAGCTAAGTTATTGATTTTTAATATTTTTTAGTTGAGTGACTCTTATATTCTTAATACATTTTAAATTATTATCAACAAACTACAAATTTTTTACATGACTTTTATACTCTTAATATATCCTCAAATCATTATTAACTTTATGCTTTTATTTTTATATATTTATGAGAAAAATTATATTTCATTCTATAATTATAGTTTCTAATTTTTATTTCAAGTAATTTTAAATATATTTTTTTATGATTAATATTAAATCGATATTAAAAAATTAATTATATTTAATCAAGAATTTTAACATTTTTAATAGTTACAATTATCAAATACATTAATTATATTTAATAGTTAATAATTTCAATATTAATTACATTCAACACTTAAAGATTCAGTATTTAATCTTTCAATATTTAATTTTTAATTTTATCAAAGGTAATTTTAGTCCCTAAAGTGAAACTCAAAGGAATAAAGTCACCCATAAATGACAAATCACCTTATATCAAGTGAATCACTTTCATGTAATTCGTACTCATATTTGCACATATTTTTCTTACCATCATTGGCTCATGAAAGAAAATTTTGGGTATCTCAAGTGAATAACTTTCATGTAATTCATACTCATATTTGCACATATTTATCTCAAGTAAAAAATGACCATCATTTGCTTATGAAATAAAATTTTGGGTACTTTAATTTTTATTTCATCCAAATTCAATTTAAAATATAAATTGATTTAAATTTAAATAATTTAAAATTTTAAGTTTAAACTTAATCCGATTTTAATCCAATTTATTGAGATATAAACTATATAAATTAAAAACTACTTAAAAATTTTAAAATTATAAATGGCTCTATTTAATTTAATTCAAAACTCAAAAATTAACACTAAGCCTATATTTGGAAGGAGAGAAAACAAGTGAGCAAGTAAAACAAAGATAAAAAATAAAAAATGATCATAACTTTTCACTATTTAGGACTGACAGAATAATAGAGAAAAAAATAATATTTATTTTTTTCTTTTCAAAATTGAGAGAGAATATGAGAACTTAAGGTAATTTTTAACTATTCATTATAAATTTATAATTATGTATCTTAATTCAATAATAAATTTAAATATGGCTATTGCTCCAATTGCTATATTTGGGATTTTTTCCCCTATGCTTGGAAAGTTGTTTAGGGAAGAAATAAAATAAAAAGAGAAAATATTTTTTTTATTTTTTTTCTCTCTTCATATTTGAATATAGAAGAAAAGGAAAAAATAAATATTTTTTCCTTCAATAAATAAATATCAATGGCAATAATGTAAATTCATCATATTTTCTCTTAATTATATTTTTCTCTATTTAAAAAAATAAAAAGAGAAAAATAAATTATTTTTTTTTCATTTTTCTTTTGTTCCCAATCAAGGAAAACTTTTACTCGTTCCAAACAAAGGGTTAAACTCCATTGGAAAAATAAAACCAAAGTACCGTCCCATCTTCTTTCCACCGCTACTTATAATTATTTCATTTTTTTTTTTAATTTGTTAGATGCGTAACGGTTGTGTATTGCAGAACACAAGATAGCTTTCTTTTTCAAAGAAACACATTTAAAAGCTCCTAAAAAAATAAATTATTGGAAAGCTATATTACTTATTCATTAAATATTATATAAATATATATATATATAACTTAATTTATGCATAAATTAAAATTAAGTTTTATGCATAAAATAATATTAAGTTTTCTTAAAAATTATAATTATATTTTCAGATCGATTTTATACATTTATGGTACCTTACCTATATAATAATCTTTCAATATCTAATATCTTTTTTAGCTAATTTTAAAAACCCAAAGAGTAATATTTTCATTTTTAAAATTAAAATAAAGTAATAATGTATATATTGGAAAAGCGAGCCAAACCATCGTACGAATGCAATTTAATCAATCAGTCTCACCACCCAACTGATGAAAAACCTTACCCTTCATATCAACCAGAAGAAGACTCGTCATTTTTCGGAAACTGCATTGATGGTTTCACTCCATACATGTTTCCATTAATTAAAGCAGGGGGAAATGGTTGATGATTTGCCGCCAATATATAACATGATTCGACTCAATAAGAAGAGAGACATATATGCACATATATAAGAACTAGCTTTAGCTACCTAGTTAATTAACACGCAGGTTAAAAAGCACTGCGCCATTATTGGGTAGCTAAGGATAAGCTAGGTCAAGAGAAGGAAAGCTGGTTAGTGCGAGACCAGAGAGCGATAATACGGGAAACAGTGAGCCCGATCATCAGGAACAGGGACCTCCCTTTCCTATGTTGAATCGAACCCGTAACCCAAAACCCTCCACCCTCCTGCTTTTAAGGCTTTTGTGTTATTTTTCTCCATTTTTTGTATAAAGTTGTGCCCTGCAAATTTTGTAGGATACCCACTTGTAGAACAGCAGCAACCCTGCTAGGGCAGCTATTCTATTGTAAAATTTGTATGCCGTCCAACGTTAACGGTATTGTCTTTGCTTCATTTATTTTTTTTTTTACTATTTTTCCTTGTTTCTTTCATTTTTTTTTTCATTAATGTAATCAAACACTTATTTAAGTCGCGAAAAACCTATTATTAATTCAAGTTTAATTTAGATTTTTGCTTACTAATTCTAATAAATATCATATTATTATTTTCACTGCTTGTGGAGATAACAATTAAAAAAAGATAAATATTGAAAAATCAATATGATCGTAATTAGAAGTGAGCAAAAATCGGACTGAACTAAAAAAATAATATTTTAGATGGTAATATGTGAAAAAATTAAAATAGATGGTACATTACATTAATTAATTTTTTAATTTGATTGCTTTTTTATGACATTCATTTTGTTTAACAGTTATTAACATTACAGCGATGAATCCTTTCAGTTGTATTCAGAATGTCCTGAAAATTGTGAGTTTAAAAGGTGGAATAGAAATTGGGTCAAATTAAAAAAAAAAATTCAGACAAATATGTACGTGCTGTTGCTTTCAAACAAAATAATAGTGCATTCATTAAATCAGCAATGAAAGTTTGTTGCAGAGATAAATACATGACTCCATAAATATTCATAAAAGTTCATAACCATTCACATCCAGTTGACAGAAAATAATCTCAAAATCATACCACAAATATTAGAAGGAGAGAAACACTTGGAAAAAAAAAACATGATTGAAATCGTACTTTTATTAGTATGGTTCCTCAACTCTTTTTTTTTTGTCCTTTTTGGGTTTGCTTCCCATCCATTCATTTAGTAAGCGATGGATATTCAATTCAAATTAAAATGAATCAAATAAATTGATAGAGTTCAAAAATCGAATTTAAAAAAATAAATCAAATTAAATAAATTTATTGATCAATTGAATTAAATCTATTGGATTCAATTTAATTACAATTCAATTCGATTTAAACTGAATTTTTTAAAAAATAATTTTAAATCTTCACATCTCTCTTCTACACAATGCTCAGCTGAAAACATACTTAGAATTTCAATCATCACAAACAATATTGGACTTCACAAATAAACAAAAAATTTGATGCTCATCTGATTGAAACACCCTATGCTATCTTCTAATTACTGTAACTACCCAAGAAACAGAAAAATAACGATGGCTTGGTCTTGGTATAATCAATCAACTTTAACTGATGTCTATTTGCAATAGGTTTCTTAAGAGTGGTGCGAAAATCCCATATTCAAATGGGAATACATGTAAAATGAATATTTAAAGTATAATAATTGGACAATCTTTAATTAATTCAGAAAATATTTGATTTGCTTGTAATAGTCAAGAATATATATATCTTCTTTGCCATACAATAATATATATATATATATATATATTATGCACAGAGACACTTGGGGTTGTGTTATTTGGTGAGAATTCGGTGCCTTAATTAGACGAAGTCAGACAGTGCTACGTAATAAAGGCAACAAGAGCAATGAACATTACATATTTTCTTCATCTTTTTTCCTTTTGACGTATTGTGACGGGGGGATCAATGGGTCCCATGCGATCTGATTTTACGTGGGGGGATGGCCTCCATTATTTGGCTGTATATTGACACGTGTATCTGATCTCGTAGTTTTGACCGCAGGATGATGATGACGATGATGACTGGAGTAAAATATTAAAACTTAAATTTTAAATCAATATATAGGCTTAGATAATAATATAATGTCCGATTCAATAATTAAAACTACAAACACACCTCATAAATGATCTTTCAATGCTAGAATAATTTGATATTTTAGGCCCGTTTAAAAATATATTCTTATTTTTTTAATATGATTTTAAAAAATTAAAATTTATTATGATTAATCTTCTATTTTTATAATAGTAATTAATAAATATGAAAAATAAAAAAATTATATTCGTAAAAGTGTTTTTAGTATTTATTTTTTAAAAAATTTTAATAAAAAATAGAATTACAGCGGTATCAAACATTTTCTTAATATTTACTTTATTTTTTAAAAATTTTGTTCCTAGTAAAAGGAATATTCTTTATACATGGTTAAACTCAGAACCAAAATACTATAAACTTAAAGATATAATTGATGTGAGTTTTAGATATTTTTTATTTATGTGGGTTTTTAGCATAGAAAAACATTAACCACTGGGTTTTTAGCATAGAAAAACATTAACCACTCTTATATCTATAAGTTTTTGAAATTTATTTAATATACAAATTTAAATATAATTACAGCCTCTTTATTCTGTAAATATTATTTTTATAAATTTTTTGTATATCTAAATTTCAATAAAAGAAAATCATAAAATTAATAATTTTTAAATTTTATTCAAATCCGGCCAAAAAAATATGATTCTAATGTCAACAAAAAAATAAAAATTTAAATTAAACTCTAATTTATCTAGTCTCAATCTAACGCAGTCTTCATGTGACTTCCCGCAATCTAGTTACTTGATTGTGATTTTTTTCCATAAAATATATATATATATATATATATATATATATATATATATATATATATATATATTATTACTAAATATTTCTTAATTATGAATGCTTATCCTTTGGCGTGTGATGATGAAGGTTTGCAACTTTGCTGACTTGATGGTCTGTTTCTTAAACGGCCTATGACATCACACGTGGTAACAGTCTATGCATCCCTCGCAGATGGAATCCATGGTGTGAATCCTAAGTTGCTTACACATAGTTTTTATCTTTATCAATTATGGGCATATTATTTGAAATATTTTAAATTAAATTGACAAATGAAAAATTGATATCAAATTGAAATAAAAAAATATTTATTTTAAATTGAATCGATTTATTTATTTAATTCGATTAGAATATTTGATATTAATGAATTGATTCGGTTCAATTTAGATATTCAAATATTTTTATTTTTTCTTTAAAAATTAAATTTATTTAAAATAGTATATATATATACTGATTTTAAATAATAATTAAAATCGATTTAGTTCGAATCAATTTGATTATCATACTAGATAAAATTAATCACTGTTACTGTTTTGAATTACTATTACAATTTGGATTGATTCTATTATTTTTTAATTCGATTAATCGATTTAGTATATCCATATCCATGCTAACCTCTAATTTACATAAATAAATGCCCTCCTTATCAAGAATCGTATGAATGCACACAATATATTCTTATTCATTTTTTTTCTCCATATGGAGCACAATTTCATGAGATACATGCCCTACATTCTATAATAAACGCATTCTAAAATTATTATTAACAAAATATTCTATTTATTTTTTATCTGTTATTTTAGAAAATCTTTAACTTATTATTATTTAAAATTAGAATATTAATTTATTTAATTTTTAATTTTTACTCATGACATAGAATTAATAGATTAAAAAGAATATTTTAATAAAAACTATTTAATATATGTAATTTTTTATAATTAAAGTAATTTAATAGATATTGATTATTGATTCAAGGATTTAAAGATTCTATTATATTATTTTAAATTTGAATCTATTAAGTGATTTTATAAATATAATTTTCATAATTTATAAAACTTAACATAAATAAATATATTTTAATTGAATTTAAAGACATATTTATCAAAATCTAAAAAATTCTTAATCCATAAATAAAAGAATATTTATGTGTTATGCATGCAGAGGCAGATCTACATAGTGACAAAGTGGGATCCTTTTCTCACAAAAACTTAAAAAAATATATATATATATATAAATTTTTATAATAAAGAGTTAGACGTCACTTTTATCTGATATAGAACCCACTAATTCACCAAACTGCACAAACACTTCATTATTTTGACCAATGATTCAATAATTGAATTTTAACTATATTAGTTTATCCCCCCCTTAACATTTAAATAGAACAAACCCAATTATATATTCTTTTCATTTAAAAATTATTTTTCTTAAATATTCATCTACACGAAGATTAAGTATTTAGTTCTATTCATACTTTTTCAATAATTTTCATCGATACATTTATCCTTATTCACTTTTAGCTATTAATTTGTCATTATTTGAAAATTTATAATATTTATTTTTCATTTTAAGGAATTGATGCTTATAATCGCAAATTTTAACGAATTGATAAATATTAATTTAGTGCATATGAACTATTTTAAAATTTTTAGGTCCATAAAAAAAACAAAATTTGAATTGGGCATCAAAAAGTATACATAAATCCAATTAGTTGAATATAAAAACTTTTAACTTATGACATTAATAACTGAAAATAAGATTACCAATAATAAAGTTAGGTCTAACATCATGAAGTATACAATAAAGGGGGGGAAATGGTGATAATGATGAAGAAAGGTCCATAGAATAGAATGGATCCTCATAATAAAAATCTTATATCTTTTGATTAAAAAAAGGGGGAAGGGGGGAAAAAAAGAAAAAGGAAATCAGTGCTTTTGACCATTGACTGGAAGGCACGTGCACAGCATCTCTAGTATTTAAAAATCTCCTCTCGCCTCGGTGATTTCGTTTTCGGTGGCGCACGTGCATTCTCTGCCCCCGACATCATATACTATTAATTAACATAATAATAATGTCTTAATATGTTATGTTCCCCCTTTCTTTTCTCCTTTATTCATTGTTACTGCTTCTTTGCCTCGCATACCTTTCCCTCTGTATCCTAATTTTCTTTTTTTTTTTTGCATGAATTTGCTCTATAATTATATAATTTTTTATTTTTATTATTTAAAAGTAATAATTAAAAATATTTTATTTTTTATGAATATTAAAAATTAAAATCAATGAAAAATTATAATAATTTTAATAATTCTACTAAGTATGCGGAATCAAAGCATACAAAATTGAAAAATTTTCTACTTTTCAGTGTTTTTAAAAATTTAATAACTTTAAAAATTATAATAAACATATGAAACTGAAAATTTTTCTAATACTTTGTGCTTTCTAAAAATTTAGTCATTAGGGTTTTATAAGTATCAATTCAATATAATTATTATTTTGTCTTAAAGAAAATTATAATAATTATAGAAAATCAGAGATTTTCTTAATTTGTTGTGTTGCTCAAGAAAATTTTAATAATTTTAAGAATTCTAATAAGTATACAAAATAAGAAAATTTTCTAATTTTTAGTGCTTAGAAAGAAAATTTTAAGAATTTTAAAAAATAAGTGAATTTGGAGATTTTCATATTGTTGAAGTATTTTTCTAATAATTTAAGCAATTAGATAATCAAAACTATCAATTTGATAGACTTTTGTCTGGTACAAAGAAAATTATAATAATTGTATGAAATCATTGAGTTTCTAATATGTAGTGTTTTTTAAGAAAAATTTTCAACATTCTAATAATTATATTAAGAAAATTATATTAATTTTAAGAATTTTAATAATTATACGATATCATATATTTTTATAGTTTTAAGTGTATATTAAGAAAATTATAATAATTTTAAGACTTCAAAAAATTATATGAATTTAAAGACTCTCATATTGTTGAAGTATTTTTCTAATAATTTAAATGATTGAGGTATTGCAAGTATCAATCCGTTATAATAGTTTTAAAAATTATAATAAGTATACAAAAAGAGCGATTTTTCTAATTCTTAATGTTTATTAAGAAAATTCTAATAATTTTAGTAATTCTAAAAAGTATGTGAAATCAAATATTTTTTTTAACAATTGACCTGATTAGAGTATCAAGAGAAGTAATTTGATTGAATTATTATATGATCTCAAAGAAAATTATAATAATTATACGAAATAAGAGATTTTTCTAATTTTTAGAACTGATTAAGAAAATTATAATAAACATATAAAATCAAAGAAAATTCTAAAAATCTTTAATTTTTTTTTTATGAATTTAGTCAATTAAGGCATTGCGAGTATGAATCCAATAGAATTTTTGGTGTTTTGGTGTTTATTCAAAATTTTTTATAATTTGAAGAATTCCAAAAAATATATACAAATTTGGAGTTCTTCATATTTTTAAATGTTTTTCTAATAATTTAAATAATTTGTGATAGAATTTTGTCCAATTGTGAAAAAATTATAATAATTATATGAAATCAGTGATTTTCTTAATTTTAAGTGTATTAAAAATTATAATAATTTTAAGGATTATAATAAGTACATAAAATCAAAGATTTTTATAATTTTTAATGTTTATTAAAAAATTTTTATTAATGTTAAAAATTCAATAAATTATACGAATTCAAATATTTTCATATTTTTAAACTGTTTGTCAAAAATTTAAGCGATTAAGGCAATCACAAGTATCAATCGGATATAATTTATTTGAATCACGAGGAAAATTATAATAACTATGCTAAATCATAGAATTTTTAAAATTTTTTTAATTTATTAATAAAATTATAATAATTTTAAGAAATCTATTAATTATATGAAATCTGAGATTTTTCTAATTTTAAGTGTATATTAAGAAAATTCTAATAATTTTAAGATTTTTAAAAATTATACGAATTTGTGACTATCAATCCGATAAAATAATTTTAAAAATTCTAATAAGTATATGAAAACATATATTTTTCTAATTTTTAGAGGTTATTAAGAAAATTTTAATAATTCTAATAAGTATACAAAATGAAAGATTTTTCTAACTTTTAATATTTTTTTAGAATTTAACGAGTAGAGCATCATGAGTATTAATTTCATAGAGTTATAGTTGGGTCTCATAGAAAATTATAATAATTACATGAAATCAGAGGTTTTTCTAATTATTGGTATTTTTTTAGGAAAATTCTAATAATTTTAAAAATTTGAATAAGCACACAAAATCGAAGGAAATTCTAATTTTTAGTGCTTTTCAAAAATTTAGTTGATTAGAATATTAGAAGTAGCAATCAAATAAAATTATTATCTAGTACTGAAGAAAATTATACATAATCAGTGATTTTTTTAAGGAAAATGCTAATAGTTTTATGAATCATAATAAGTATATGAAATTGAAGAATTTTTTAATTTTTAGTATTTTCTAAAAAGTTAGTCAATTAGACAATCGTAAGATGTAATCCAATAAAATTAGTATTGGTCACAAAAAAATTATAATAATTATATAAAATTAAAATTTTTTCTAATTTTTTTGTTTATTAAGAGAATTATAATAAGTATATAAAATATGAGATTTTTTAATTTGATTGTTTATTAAGCAAATTCTAATAATTTTAAGAATTCCAAATCCAATAAGTATATAGAATCGAAGATTTTCTAATATTTAGTGTTTTTTAATAATTTAATCGATTTCATATACTTTATTACAAAATCCATTTTGATTTTTGTGATTTTTAGTGTTTTTTAATAATGATTTATTGCAAAATTGATTTCAATTTTGTAAATAATATCTATTCAACCTTCATTTTATTAATTTTTATTAATTTTCTCTATACATTGGTATCTAATTTTCTTGATAGATAAAATGAGTTTTGAATGTCCTCCATTTTTCTTCAAAAACAAATGATAATTGTAAATTTCATTAGTTTCATCATTTGAATTATATGATTTGTAAATATTTTTACCACACCAATTACTTTAAGTGCATATGCATGTCATGAACTGTGAATCTCAGGTTCAATACCTTAAACATGATACAAAAATTTCTTATGATTATTGATTTTTATTCATTTCAATGATAATAAAATATATATTGTGAAAGAAAATAAAGTACATTCAATAGATTATGATGCTTTTATATGAAGAGGAAATAAGATGGAGATTAGTGAGTAAGAGATATGAACATTTTTTCAATAAGAAAAAATAAGTTGATATACTAGTGGAATGATAATTAATATTATAACTGAGAGTATAGAAACTCTAAATGCAATAAATGATCTGTATAAAGAATTACAAATGCAAATTAAATACAATAAATGATATGTATGAATAGTTAAAAATTCAAATTTCCAATTTCAAATAAAAATTTCAAAATCTATTAAGGGATAATCTTGTCAATGTATATCAAATTTTATATTAAATTTGCCTATTTATCGCATTAATCTAGATCAACTTGATCCCCCTACCACTACTATTTTTTTTTTGTTAATCACCAAAAAAAAAATCCATCTTATAATTATATTAAATTCTAGAAATAATTTGTTATAATATAATAAAACATCACTTTTTTAAAAAGTATAAAAATTTATAGTTTATGATTATAAAAACTTATAAAGTTAAATTGTATTTACTATTTAACTTTCTTAATACGAAGAAAGTAATTTACTAAAAAAAGAAAGTTTATAAATGAAAATTTCTTAAATTAAGACTATTTTTTAAATAAATTTATTCATTATATTTTAAATTATATGTTTTAATAATATTTTAATATATTAAATTATTTTATACTAATTGATTAAAAATAAAATGATATTTTATAACACACTTCTTTGAAAATTAGTAAATGAATCAAGTATGATATTAATGTATTTTGAAGAAAAATATATGAATAAAATATTATGAAAAATAATTTTCTACAATTTCCTGTAAAATAATTATTATAGAAGTGAGTATATTCATACCAAATGAAACCACAAGCTCTCAATTCTAGCTATTTTTCGCATGAATAGTTATTGATATGTCTATTGAGTTTCTTTATATGATATAATTCCAAATTTCCAATGCTTGAATCAAAATATTAGCACCAAGACTATAATTGAATTGAACAAATAAACAGAAAAGCACAATTTTTGTGATTAATAATTGTTACCTCCCTTTTCTTTAGTTTGCTCCCAAAATATAATTTATCTAAATAACTAAACATGATTAACAGGTTAAATACTTATAATATATTATAAGTAATCGATTAGACTTTTGAGTTCAATAACTACATGTTGAAGCTATTAATAAGCTTCTCTTAACATTGGACTTTATTGTTAGCATACATAATATTGTGATAACTATTGAAGCACAGCTAGTTACCTTTTATCTTTTTTTTAAAAAAAAATCAATCTCTGAATATTTTGTTGGGCATATGCTTTGATCTCAAGTTTCTTCCACTGGCCTGGGCTTTTTAAAAAATAAAAAATAAAAAAATTCAATTAATATTAAAATGACTACACATCATATTTTTTTACCTGCGAATAAACACATTCTTAGATTTTAAGTTTTAATCACATTTAGGCTCTGTTCGTTTTCCCAAAAAAATTATTTATACTTTTTAAATAATATATTTTCTAGTATTTGGAGTATGTTATAAGAAAATATTAATTTTTTTATTTATAAAATTACAATAAAGTTTAGATCATAAATATTTTATATTTATACTATTTATTATTTAATATAAGAAAATATGTTAAAAATAAAAATTTTTACGAATTTCACCTGTTACTAACGATTGTCATTGGCCGACGATGACTAATAATAAGTGTTGGTAGTCAAAGATTATGAGTGATAATAAATATATGCATTTATATGATTTATTTTTCTTTTGGATGAATTTATCAAAGTTCCAAAAATAACTTTATATTTTCAAAGTAAAAAGTTATTTTCCTGAAAAAAGGTATAATTTTCTCTTTGATCAAGAAAATATTTATATTTCTTTTTATTTTTTTTTATAGATGAAAATTACTTAAAAGAAAAGTTAACTTAACCTGATGAGTAAGTTTTTTTGTAGTGCTAAGGGACAATGGAATTGACGATTTAAAGGCTTTGCGTAAAATAAGCCCAATTATTGAGGCTTAAGCAAAAGATTGCAAAATAAGAGGATGATCAATTATGGGCCCTTTATTATGTATAAAGAAATTAAAATCTTGGGCTTTGACAGCCCATTAATGAAGCATTGAGCTTGTTATTATGCTAAAAGAAATGAAAAACTTGGGCTTAGCCGCACAGGAATCTTCGATTTGTTTCGTGACAAGACAATGGAATGGAGGTGCGGGGAATCGAACCCCGTGCCTCTCGCATGCGAAGCGAGCGCTCTACCATATGAGCTACACCCCCAACGTATTTTTTTTTTTTCTCAATATATTTAACTAAATTCTAAAACAGAAACCCACTAGAGAAAAATATGCGCATTTCAATTTCCTGAAAACAATAAGCATGCTTTAGTTTTTTTGCCCGACATTTTTCAAAATCATTTAACAAAAACTGGTTAAGAAAAAGGAATTATGATATATTAATTTTTAATTTATATATTTTTTTGAAAAATTACAGTTACCACTACCATTCTTTTTTCTATTTCAGAATCGTTACTATGGTTGTTCATACCACCACGCCATCTCTATTATTACTTTATTAGCACTTAATCACCATAAATACTGTCTATAGAGGATATCACTGCCACCATTACTATTGCTATTCTATCATTGTTATCATCTCCATCATTAATTTACATTATTATCATTATTTTTACTTGTTATTATCAAATATTATTCTATTATCATCGTCTTTGCTATTATTACTTTATGATTATTACCATATTATTATCATTAATATTGTTATTGGGCAAATTATCTCCCATTATTGTGATATCACCAAATTACAGTTGCTACCCACTCTCACACACACAAATTTATTTGTTCCACTCTATTACTCAGTTCAACAAAATACAATTTATTTCACTTTAAATGACTTTTTAGATATCTAAAAAAATTAAACTTTTTTTCTAACGTTACCCATGTCCTGGTAGGAGAATAGTTTTATTTTGAATAAAAAATTTATATGTATTCCTAGTAGATAGAGAAATGAGTTTTATTAAAAATAAGGAGAAATTTATTGCTTTTAGTTTTTCTAAAAGGGAATAATATAGTTATTTTGTATTTATAATTATGTCCATTAAACAATATTTTTATTTTTTGTGATATTTTATTAAATGATTAATAGAATGAAATGAAAAGAATAACAAATGAAAAAAAAGCGAGAAAAACTTATAGAAAAGAAGTTATTAAAGACACATATGCGTGCATATATATATATATGGAAATGTTTGATATAACTATTAAAGCTAGATGATGCGTTTTCTATCCCTAATAATTAAGCCAGTCCATTTGATAAATAGAATAGATCAGTTAAACTTGACATTCTATTTGTTTTCATTGTTACTCATTCAAACAAACACACACACACACACACATATATATAATTTTAGCTAACAATCATACACTACTAATTATGATTAATAGCCGAATTAAACAGACTTTTTCTTTTTTTTTTTTTAAAAAAAAAAACATAATGATAACAAGCCCAATTTCATTATAGAAGAAAATAAAAATAATAGAGAAATGGAAAAAAAAAATAAAATCAGCAACTACATCATGATACTGAACAAACAAGGTAAAGCCAGATGTGCCAAAGATCCAAGCTTTCCACCTAAGGATCATCAGCTACGATGTAATCAAGGATTGTTAGCATAGAATTAAAAGACCTATCCTCGTAGAAGAAGATTCAAGGAATAGATTCGGTTGAACGACAAAAACTTCTCTATGGTTTAATTAACTCTTGGCAAAATTTTGATATAGGACAGTCCAAATGAAAATTAATACTTGATTAAGCAGCTTGTTGAACCTTCATCAGAGATTTACATTGTTAGCTTCTTCAACAAGAAAGGCCACTAATGTTTTTCGAACAAATTGATTTTTTTTTTTTTTGAGAGAGACTTCAAAATCTTTTTATTGGGATGCTTTTACTAATTACATTAATAGAACCTTAATATTTTATTTCTTTGTTAATACATCACGAGTATTAATAGAAAATAAAATTTGTTGTAATTTCAATCTTTTAATTTGTATATTGTAAAGCAGATATTTTACAATCGAACTATTATTTCGATAGTTCTAATACTTCCTTCGTTGATAATCAGATTGTAAAATTGATTTCTTGCGGTGAACTGAATATCAAATGCCAAAATTGGGTTTGAGATTATATCTCAAATTTCAAATTAGACTGTAATTTCTATTTGATTAGAATTAAAATCTCTATTTAATGGAGACTTTGTAATAAGAATCTTTGACTTAGTAAATAAATTTAGTTCTTTATAAGTGAGAGTACACAATAAATTTATGTTAGGTTAGCCCTTGAAATGAGGATTTTAACCTACATCTCTCATTTGAGAGAAGATGAGAAAATATAAAGAGATTGAAAACATATTTTTTTTAATATTTTTTGTTAACAAAACATGAGCTATGATTTATTATATTAGAAAATTTATGTACATGCAATTGATGAATCTTTCACATTAATCTTTCCATGCTTTCGTAAGTCCAATAAGTTGTAGGTTCACTCATTATATCCACCACATCCCTCATTCTTTATGATGGTAAAACAAAAGTTACAAGTAAAGATACAAGCGCTATTGGTTCGTTACAACATTAGTTTTTCAAGCATCCGGACATTGCCTTTTGGAATAAACAAAATAGTTTGTTAAGTATTTATTTAGGTACCTACAAAGGATGTCTCAATATGGTTTTTTTTTTTTCTGCGCAAATTTCAATAATTAAACTTAAGCGCATTTTGGAACAGAGATTGAAATAGATCTTTTAGTATTTTATGATAAGAATTAAAAATTAAGATTCTGAGTTACGAGGTTTATAATATATCAAAATATATTGATTTATTTATATGTACTACAGTAACGTCAATTTAACCCATTCAATTCTTGCCAAAAAATCATTTATTTTAGGTTTCAATGGGTTACTTTTTATTTTTTAAAATTTTATTTTTCTTTTATTTGGATTAAAATGTTATTTTTCTATTTGTTTTAGGCTTTTTGGTGCCTATATAAACCTTTGTAAGATTATTTAAATATTCATTCAATAATATTTTTTGCTTTAAATATCTCAATTTAAATGTTAATTACTTTTAAATAATTAATTATTTTTGTAAATGTCATATGCTATGTCACATAAGCTAAGTCTACTCTAGTTATGGTGAACTATGGTTTAGTTGACATGAGCTATCCCGCTCAAGAGATTTGGATGGCTCAATCCATCCCAATCCATAAGAATATGTGGCTTGGCTCACTATGAATATTCTTAATAAATAGTTAAGATAAACGCTAAATGCATAATTACTCCCTAAACTTTTCGCGATTGGTCATTTTAACACTTTAACTTTAATTATAATCTATTTAATACTTCATATTTTATTTTTAACTAGTTAAACTATTGCAGTTTTATTAATAGTCAATTAGACACAAATTGTTGATATTAGCAAATAAATGTGTAAATCACGTGCACTAAAGCAATTGAGTAGAAAATCTATATTTTGATTGGACTAAACTATCCTCACTACTTGTTCTTATTTTCTTTTATCTTTTACTATTTTTCTCTCTCAAAGAAATCATATCACTGCAAACTCTAGTCTATTTTTATCTATGCAAATCTCCTCAATCCCTTCAATCTCCCCTCTCTTCGACCGCCATCACCTCCATATCTCTTACCCACTTTTCCTCTCTCAATGTCTTTCCTACTTTCTTCTCCTTTGCTAATGTTGTCTCCTCCTTCTGCTCGGATGTCTTGCACCTTTTGACCTCTTCGGTCCTATATAGGTCTATGATGTTAAGACCTATAATCCTCTCTACCTTAGTTCATCAAGTACTATTGGTGATAAATTTTAATTATTAGTTCATTTGTTTACGATTCTATTAGAAGATATAGGTTTTAGATCTATCGATTCTCAATGAATGTGTTTTGACTGTTGAGGATGTTAATCAAGTAGTGGAAAAGTAGAAGGTAAATGTGTCAATTGAGGATTCGTTAGTGGTTTTGGAGCCAACTGAAGATGCATCGATAATGAATCTGATTGATTTTCCTTCGATGCAAGAGGTTGAATCGTTATTGTGAGGGTTAATAAAGATGCCAAAGCATTTAGTCTATTGAGAATTTTGGTAGCTCATCTCCTTTGTAAATGCAAGAATTGAGTGTCTCTATTTTAAAATAACATGATTATTATAAGAAATTTTTCTACTTTTGTTGTTGGGCTATCATGAGTTCTTATACCTCTGTTTTCCTTTTTTCTTTTTTTTGTCTTAATTTAGTTATTGAGAAAATTTTCTTCTTTTTGCTTCTCTTTAAATATATGTGTGTGTTCTATTGTTTTTGGGTCTGAAGATGTTTTTATGTAATTGTGATTTTTGTGTTTGAATTATCTTTTTGATTATTTGAAAACTAGTTATTGTATTTCCCCCAGAAAAATCGATCAAGGTAGAGTCGATGGTTGTTAAATAGGAGTTTATCTGTATTTTTTTTCTCCTTTTTCTTAATGGTGTTTGGTGGTAGGGTAGATTTTCAAGAATAGATGACGGTTGGGTGACATAGAAATGATGAGATTTCTATTAGCGATATTTATTGAAAATGCATCATGATAGATGAATGTATTTTTGTCCAATTAGAAGATAAAATTTTTAGAATAGATGCATGAAACTCACATAAATTTATTTGTTAGATTAATGTTCAACAGGTTAAAAAAATAAAAAATTTAAGTATTTAATAGATTATAATTAAAGATGAAGTGTTAAATAACCAATTGCGAAAAGTTTAAGGGGTAACTTATGCATTTGGTCGATAAGATAATCTTACAAGTTAGTCTAATGGTTCATTCCTAAAGTAGATATCTAGTCATATTCCTAATAGGAGACAAGAACTACCGAACACTTCTAACACTAATTTATAAGGAGCTCATATTAGGTACACTAATCATCTATTACCTTAATAATATTTTCATATTATCCTAGCTTTCCATCTGACTTAATTAAACATCAGAGTGAATATCTAGTTAGCACAAACTAAATTCATCTCTTATCTTTTTCTTTGTCTTGCAGGTTTCAATTAAACGCAGTTGAAGCTACTGGTTCATCATTGGTATGACAAACGTGGATCTTTAATGGTGCTTGACATTTGCTAACTATGGATCTCAATCTTAACCTTTGCTAATCTAACCTCGATAACATTAATAGTGACAATGAGATGCATGGTCTCATTGATGACCCCCACCATTGGCTTATGCTAGTACTGTCATTCATGAGATCAACTCTTAACTATAAGGAGAAACACGACCACCTCTAGTAGAGTTTTTTAAGCATGGATTTTAAATTGCACAATGGTTCTCTTTAGTTCATCAAGTGCAAAATCATATCAAAAGAGAGCATTGAAAGTGATTGTTGAAAATGTTTCTTTGTGAACCTACTCTAATGATTAAGTTAGTTAAAAATAAATAACGTAATAATAGTTTCAAATGAAATTTAGTTACTTTATAATAATAAAATAAGTGAAATAATAATAAATTGCAATTAATTACCATGAAAAGGAAACTTAAAATTTAAACATTAATATACTTATTATGTTAAAGGATAGTTAAAATTGTTATTTGATTTAAATAAATATGAAATATGAAATATAATTAGCAATGAATAGAGTGCAAATAGTCTAACCATTTTAATATCTATTTGAATTTTTTTTATCAACAAACTAATGATATGTACTTATTAATAAACTTTTAAACTTCTTGATATTATTATTATATTTATTATCTTTTTATTGTCAATTAAGATAGAGTTTTTATTCATAATATTTCTTAAAAAAATTCATTTTAAATTCTTAACAAACTATACCAATAGGCAAACACAAACTTTTATTAATGTGTGGTTATTTGAAAAAAAAAATGAATATAAGGAAATCCACTTTAATATTATTTGGAAAATTTTTATTTCTTTTCTACAATATACTATCTAATCTATTTCATTACCTTCCTATTTTTCTACCTTTCTACTAAATATAGGTTTATTATTTTATAATGAACTTTTAATTTAATAATATTAAAGTTGTCTGTTATTTCAGCATTTTGTATAGCTAATCTTATTTCATTATTTAATTTCATTATCGTTTAGTTTTCTACCTTTCCACTAAACATAATACTTTTAGTTGAATGATATTAAAGAGATTTAATAATTCATGTTTAGTGTTGTTAAGTATATCATGTTAATTTATAGTTATTAAATAAAAAGAGCTAAGCTTAACTTAACCTGTTATGTCAAAATTTTTAATTTTAATTAATTAATTACTATGAATTTCTAATGTTTGTCATATTTAATTTTCAATATTTTACTAAATCGTCCCTCACATTTGTTCTATTATATTAAAAAGTCATTTTATTAAAAGTGAAGCGATTTAGTTAAATATGATGAACACTAAGAGCTCAGTGTAATTAATCTAATAAAATATAAAACTTATTTTTGACTAGATTCTTTTTTGACTAACAAAAAAATAACATTTTGACACTGAAAGACTTTTTAGTATAATGAGACAAAAATGAGAGATGTCTTAGTACAATATTAAAAAGTGAATAACAATTTAGTTAAATATGCTAAACATCAGATATTTAGAGTAATTAACCCAATTATAATTCTATGGTCTAGTATTCTAGAAAATTCAATCAAAATATTTAAATTTTATAATTGTATCTCAATTTTGAATTTTAGTTAGTAATTACAGTCAAATTTTAATTTTAGAAGAAATGGATTGTGCCTCATCTTATATGACATCTAACTAAACAATTAAAATTATTTTTAGATGATGACTCACTAATCCATCTAAAATAAAAATTTTCTATTTTTTAAATGATCAAATTTTCTCTCTCACTTTTGTTTTTTTGAAATTGAAACATAAAATAACTTGTTAACTAAAATTTTAAATTTCTTCTTTCTTAAAATGATTTCTTTAATAAAGCCATAAAAGTTCTTCTATAAACTCATAAAAACGTTTTCAACAAGCTCATGAAATTCCTTTAACAAACAAATAAAATTCTTTCTCAATTCTCTTAAAATCCATACAAATCTATAAAAATTCCAGAAAATCCAAAAAAGCCTAGAAATCCACCTAGAAAAACCAACCAACAAACCCATATAATTGCTTTAAGGTGGATTTTAAAGAAAAAGTTGAAAGTTATCATTGTCAACTCGATCAAAACAACTACCATAATTGTCGTCGTCGCTATAAACAAGATGATGTTGTTATTGCTGCCGTTTAGGGAGGGTTTGAGTAGGAACCACCATCATATCCAAGAATTAGCCGGAAACTCAAATCAGTTGTGCTTATAACAGTTAGACCTAGGGATCTCAAAAGCAAGCCTCAGATTGAAAGTAAAGGTGATAAACGGGTCGGGTTGGGTTATTTTTCGGCCAGATTAGGTGGCTCAGATTTCAAATGGGTTCAAATTATCCATCGAGTCATGCATGCAGAAAAAATTTTTGAGTTACCCATCGAGTTACTCAATTCACTTTTAAAATGTCAATTTGATTTTTTTATCATCTATACAATATTTTTTTTATAATTTGTTAAAAGAAAAATAATAATTTTCTCTTAAAAAATTATTTTTAGTATGATAAATTTTATATAAAATGAAACTTGATTAAAATTTTTTTTATTTAAAAGCTTAATAAATTAAATATAATTTACTTAAATGACTATATATTATGAAAATAATTTTATTAAGTCCATATAAATTATATTCAAGTTATATATCATAATTTAAATTAATTTAAAAACAAACAAATAATGTTCAATGATAGAAAATCATTCATTATAAAAAATTGTGTATTATGAAAAAAATTTGAGTGATAAAATTAAAATTTTCTTAATATGTGATTTTATTGTGATAAAAATAAAATTTATTACAATTATTATAAAAAATAAGTAAAATTGTGATAAATTTTTTTATGTATTAAATCATTTAAAAAAATCATGGTAAAAATATATCTTAATTACCAAAAAATTTAAATTTTTATGCGATTTTAGATTGTAACCAAAACTTCTAATTGAGTAAATTATACTATAATTTGAAAAATTAATTTTAATTATACTTCAAGTCAAAAATATAATTTAGTAAAATGCATTTAGACTTAGATGACTTTTATCCTTTTTTAATTAGTTTAATTAAAATTAAGTTTACGACTTAATTAATATAAATTACTTATTATATTTTAAATAATAATTATTTAAACTATTTAAATAAAATATTTAAAAAATTATTTACATAAACTTAATTAAGATGACACTTTTATTTTATATTCAATTTAATCACTTTTTTTGCTTAAATAAATTTATTATATACTTTTATATGAAAATTTTTAATTTTATACTTAAATCTATAAATTTCTAAATTTATAATTCATAAAATCTCTCAACATCTCATTTAATTTTTTTTTTCTTTCTCAATCTCTCCTTAAAAATTTAATTTTTATGTTTTAAATAATAAATCATTTAAAATAAAATCTTTAAGAAATATTTAAAAATCAATTCATGAGCTTAATTGAGATGATACTTTTATTTTTATTCAGTTTAATCTCATTTTTTTAATTAATTAAATTTATTATATACTTTTATTTGATAATTTTATATTTAAATTTAAAAAATATAAAATTTTGAAATTGAATTTTACAATTTATAAATTTCTCAATCTCTTATTTAAATTTTTTTTCTTTCATTCTCTCCTTACAAAAATTTATATATATATATATATTAAATAATAAATTATTTAAACCATTTAAATAAAAAAATTTTAGAAATATTTAAAAAATCAATTACATGATATGAACTTGAATATTCTTTAAAAATTTATCCTTAAAATAAAAATTAAGGATTTATTAATTTAATATTTAAATATATAAAAATAAATTTATAATTTAAAACATGAAATTAGTATACAATTATTTATTTATCAACTAAAATAAAAATAAAAATTTTATATTTTTGTGAAAAAATATTTAAATTGAGTAAAAATAAAAATATTATTTTAATAAGATTTAAACTTAATTTTAAATTTTATTGAACTAATTGAAAATGTAAGGGTCAATTGATTTTAAATATATACTTTATTAATTGTTAATTTTGACTTGAGGTATAATTGAAATCAATTCATCAAATAAATGTGTTATTGACTCAATTAGAAACTTTCGATACAATTGAAAATTTATGAAAATGTTTGAATTTTCTGAATCATTGCTCCAAAATTTTTTAACTAAAATTTTTTTGTCATATTAAGTGAGTATATAAGATGAATTATGATGTGCACTCCTTCATCACAATATTTTATCACAATATAATGTCTACCAAATTACATATAAGGAGAATTAATATTCTCATAATAATATTAGTCATTGCTTTAAATAATTTAAAAATTATGATAAAATTATTTTATTACAATAAATAATTTTTATTATTACTAAATAATTTATCTTAATAAATAATAAAGTATAATTTAGGCACATAAAGCCAAAAAAAATAAATTTATTAAATATAAAAATTACATTATATTTTAAATAAAAATATCAAAGTTAAAGTTAAATTTAAATGTAATTAAATAATCTAAATATTTTTTAGAAATAATTTTTCTTTTTTTATTTCAATTATTCTACCTTTTATGTATTTGTTTTTTTATATTATCATCAGGTCAATTGGGTTGGGTTACGCATTAACTCATTCAGGTTAATTTTGGTCCAATCCGTTGGATTGACCCAAGCCGACTTAAAATTTTTTGAGCCATTTCATATTTGCCCCGAGTCAAAGTCGAGTTTGAATTTTTTTTTTTTCGAACAAGTTTGAATCGAGTTAGAAATTGATACCTCTAATTGGAAGAGATAAAAAGGACATTGGAAGGAGAAATCTAGGGTTGTTGTTTTTGTTGTCCTCTACTGAAGGTTTCAAATGCCACATTTCTTGTTTGTTTGAGTGATGAATGTGTTAGAACTGAATTTTTGGTGACATATCATTTTTTTTATTTATGTTATTTCACAATTAATGAAGAAAATTACTTATTTGGATATAAGAAAAATGAAGGAAAGTGAAGAAAAATAAAGAGTTAGATAATATTTGAATATAAGAAAAGCGAAAGGAAGATAGAATAGTAAATAGTTCAATAATGTTAGTAGAATCCCAGATGAACTAATAAGTCACCAAAAAAAAAAAAAAAAAATTCATTTTTACTACTTAGTCAAATGTTACATTAAAGTTTGACACATTTTTACTCCACTTGATTTAAAATTTCGTTATAATTATTAAAATTTGAAATTAAAATGCAGACATAAATTTAAATGTTTTGGCTACAATTATAAATTGGCGTAAAATTTTAGAGTTTTTAAGATATTAAGCCTAAGCTTAATATTTTCTTTTAAAAAAATAGATACTAAGATATGCCTATCTTAACTGTTTTAAATATATATGTTAGTATAAAGTTTTACATGTAATCTTTAATCCAAAAACAATGTTTAAAATTACATAACTATTTAATAAATAAATAAAAATAATAAATATGACATTATTCTATAATTCAATTCATCACATTTATTTTTTTTCAAAATGTTTTAAAGTATAAAAATGAAAATTAATTTTTTTAGCATATTAGAGCAGTAAAAGCTCAAATAACTTAATCTAGATTTTTATTATATTTATATTTTTATCCTACTTATTTAAATTAATCATTAAAATAAAATTTTGAACTAAAATTCAATAATAAATTAATTTTATAATATAAATTAAATGGATCTTAATGAGCTAAATAAATGATATATTATAACTTAACATAGAAATTCAATTAATTAAGCTTGTTGTATGGTATCATTAAGGATTATATGAGCAACCTTTTCAAACATTAATTTTTAGTGTATTATAAATAAGTTGAATTTTTATGACCCAAAATTGTTATATTTAATGTAAATCTTCCTAATTACATATTAAGTTGTGTAGAAAATTGTCAAATATATATATATATATATATTATTGAGTTTGAATTTCAAGAAAAGCCAAATTAATAATAATAAAAAATTACCGCTTTATTTGTGCCCTTTTTTTAACTACGAAGGATCAAAGAAATGACTACCTTAGAAGATTTCAACCTTGAAAACCAAATGATTGAAAATCAAGAACAATGAAGATGACCCATCAAGTTCAAATGGCTATCTTGCTCTACAAAAAAGTCCAAATATGACCGTCCTACTTACTCCCCACATAAAAAGTAACTAATCTTGAGGGAAATTCAAATATTGCAGCTTCTCATTCTTTTTATGATAATCTTTGCACACTATTACAACGCGGTTGTCTCTTGTTCGATTCATTTTCTTGATGGTATTGGCCTTAATTAATTCACTTCAACAGTGTTTTAGTAGTTAATCTCGAGATTAAGAGAAAGAGCCGAGTGAGTCCAAGAATGGATAATCATCATGTGGAGAAGGTCTACGTGATTCTTGGGAATGATTTGCGAGATGGATTCAAGACTTTGGATTGGACACTTAGGAAATGGAAACCCAATCCAATCTCCATAGTCATTCTCCATGTTACTTACAACATCTCCAAGGAGTTTGTTTACACCCCATGTAAGTTCTTTATATGATCAGAATTTGAGTTGTCTCATTTTTTGGTAGAATTCAAATGGGTTCATTGCTTTTGTCCCTTTAATCTTCTGCTTCAGTTGGGAAGCTACCTGCAAGCTCTGTGAGTGAAGCGAAGCTACATGTTCTTAGGAAGTATGAGCAAGAAAAAATAGAGAAGTTACTATCCAAGTGCATAGCTTTCTGTGGAAAGGTTTGATTTCTTGGTTTTCATTGATGATTTTGCTGGAATTCAATTCCATTTCTTTTTTCGTGATCTTGTTTCTTTACTTCTTCTTGGGATATTGCCTCGTGTTTATAGGTAAAAGCTGAAATCTTGAAAGTAGAAAAATCTGACGAACCGGTTCATGAAGTCATAGTAGATTTAATCTCAAGACACAGGATAACCAAATTGGTACTGGGATTAACATTCTTGAGGTCTTCATCATGGTATGAAGACCTGAACTATTTTCCTTTAAAATAAAGCTATAATTTGGAATTTGTATTTTAATTACCATCAGTTTGATTGGTTTCTTTCTCAGCAGGAGATCAAAGAATGCAATCAGTGGATCATTCTACATTCATCAGCATAAACCGAACTTTTGTGAGTTTTACATAATATGTGGAGGGAAACTGGTATTCTTTAAAGGAGAAAATGAAGAAGCAATTATGGAGGATGATCAAGGAATCAATGTCGCAAAAAAGGGCAATAACTTAAAAACTTGGCTAGGAAAAATGTTCAGTGAACCTTACTCTCTAGGAAGGAATTATAACGGCATATCTGCCTCATCCAAAAGCCCGGATTCGCTCAATTCGCAAAATCAATGGGAAAATTGTGTTTTAGAGATACAAGATTATTATGACCATTTGCTGTCTTTGAATTTAGATGAAGGAATTTGTGAGGAAGAGAATGACGTCTTCCCTGAACCAACTGATTCTACCCTGGTAAGCAAATATCTGAGATATTTTCTGCAGCATGTGGTCACACTTCTTTATACTAGAACTCAATTAATTTGTTGTCACAATCAGCTCTGTTGAGTTAATATGTTTCAAGCTTGATTAGCCCATTTGAGGGATAATTTTCTCTCTTGTTTTCTTTTCTATGCAAAAGTGTGTGTGTGTGACAGATATTTTCTACAGATGTGGCGCCAATTAGTATTTGTTTATTTGTGTAGTAATTAACTAGAGGTTTAGGTTCACCAAATCCACTTTAGCTACCAAACAATTTTCTTTATGATCTTTCCTTTTTGACTTTATAACCGTGTCATGTGATGGGCTAATCGGTCTAGGGATGTCTGGATGCTAGTTTACCAATGTTATTATCATAGCTAGTCTTTACTCTGTCATTGGAATGTGTATTAGAACTTGGATTGTCCTTAAAAAGAAAGGAAAGTCACTTATAATTACAATGATTTTCTTGATACTAAATAAACTTCTGAACTTGTCCTCCAGTAAGAATAAAAGAGAAAACAAATATTTTCATCAAATTTATTCTTGAACATGTATTTTTTTTTATCAAATTTACCTATAAACAATATTTTTACACACTATTATACTATTGTGTAACCTATTTATTCTTATATCTATTGCAATTGGATTAATGAACAAAATTATATGGTCAGAGAACGCATTTAAGAAAACTAGACTTTTATATATTTCAACAAAAATACAATTTCTCCTAAATCTCAAAAATCCTTTAAGTCATCAAATCTCAAAAACATGACTTCACTTTGATACAATGATAACTTTGTGAAGTAATAATTCTATTCGTTTATTCAACTGCAACATATATAAGGAAAAATGAGTTAAACAAGAGTACAATGATGTGCAAAAACACTGCTTAGGGGTAAATTTGATAAAAAAAAAATTAAGTTCAATAATAAATTTGAAGAAAAAATTCATTTTGTCCTTCATTGTCATTGCGAGACAAGTTCAGGGGTGGGTGCATTGGATACTTTGACCGATTTTTTCTTGCTTACACAAAAATGTTTTCTTAAGGGCGTGGCAGAAAAAATGGAATATATGAGAAGTAAAATGCAGGATGCCCAGAAAATAATCCAGTCAAAGAACTTAGAGGCTAAGGCTAATGCAGAAAGGCTTGCAAAAGCTGAATGGGCTAAGTCTATAAGCATTACCAAGGTAAATATGCTTAATAAAGTTTCTTCCTTTTTGTATGGATCCTCAATGAAAAGTCATTTAGCTCAATTCTCAGTGTTTTATAGGTGGAGGAGCTTGAAGTTAAGCTTAAAGAAGAGGTTGTCAATCGAATAGAGATACAAAAAACATTGGATTTTGAAAAAGAACATATTCAAGAAATCATGAGTGATATTGCAGAAAAAAAGAATAAGCTAAAGTCACTTGTTGAACTCCAATCAGAGCTCAGCAACAAACTTCAATTATCAAGTCTAGCAAGATCACATGGGGAGGCTCAATTAGAGAAGGCGGTCGTGGCAAGAGCAGAAATGGTGAGGGAGATTGAAGAACTACGACGACAAAGAGATGTTCTGCAACGCAGAATCGAGTTTTGTAAAGAAAAAGATGCAATAGGAATGACAACAAAGTTGAATGAGATAAGTTGTGGATATAGAGAATACACTCTAAAAGATATAAGATTGGCAACCGATAATTTTTCAGAGAGTATGAAATTAAAATCCGGTGGGGATTGGACGAATGTGTATCGAGGACGAATTCATAATGCAACTGTTGCAATCAAAATTCTTAATTCTGATTTGTGTCAAGAAGATTTTGTAGCTCAGGTAATAACAATGTTTACATTTAAATGCTTTTTTTTCTTTTTTTAAAAAAACTATTTGATATCTCTATTACGGTTTTTAGTATAGATTAATCTGAGTCAAGTAGACCATAAAAGCAACAAAACTCTTTCTATTAAATTTTAACGCAACAGTATACTTAGTTCAAATTTGTGATTTCTTATTTAGCTAGAATAGTCTTGTGTCAACGAATCTATGCACTTAATCATCCAATTGCTCTTTAGTTTCCATCCATATGCAGACATACATGTTTGTTTCTTATGGGCCAGAACTTTGAAATGCAGGTGAAGTTCCTTTTCAACTTTAGGCACCCACATTTGGTTGCCATTGTGGGCTTCTGCTCTGAGCCGAAATGCATAATTTTTGAGTACCTACACAATGGCAGCTTGAGGGAGATCTTGTTTTCCTCCCAAAGGAACCATAGAAAAGGAAGCCGGGCCCTCCTGTGGCATCACCGGATCCGAATAGCCCATGAGGTATGCTCAGGCCTGTGCTACCTGCACTTGGCTAAGCCGAGGTCCATCATTCATGGTCAGTTGACCACTTCCAACATCCTCATGGACCGTAATCTAGTTGCAAAGGTAAGTGGATTTGGGCTAAATCTATACAATAATGATACCTGGGCCGATATTCGGGGTTTTGGAGTTCTATTACTGCATCTCTTGACTGGAAGAAATTGGGCTGGGCTAGTTGAAGAGGCAATGAAAATGGACCGGATGGCCCTCCTTGCGGTTCTGGATGAGATGGCAGGGCAATGGCCATTAGATTTGGCAGAGGAACTTGTCGGGATTGCCATGAAGTGCATGCCCCTTAGTCCTGGACCCAATAAAAATTTCAGCCTAGCAACAGTAATGAAAGAACTTGACAGGGTAAGAGAAAAGGCTGCTGAGATAGTTGCCAAAGGAGGGTGTGAGGGTGCTGTTGAAGGTGCTAACAAAGAGGAGTCCACTGAAGTACCTGGCATTTTCCTCTGCCCTATATTTCAGGTAAAGCAAGTTCTATTTAACATGTTTGTTGCATATGTAGTTAAGGAAAATCAAAATCCGATCAATTTTTTCTGATTTTAACAGGTTTTTTAATTTATTAATTTTTGGCCCTTAATCGAACTGAATCACAAACTGATTTCGATTTTACTAATCCAACTGGCTAGTCAGATCCTATTACGAGAACACAGTTTTTATGTTATAATATTAGTCAATCACATAAACTTAGTGGGGGAAAATAAAAAAACAATGGCTGTGAAGAACTTAGTTTATGGTGCATTATACTAATGTGATGATGTTATGGCGTGTGCAGGACGTAATGAAAAATCCACATATAGCAGCAGATGGATTTTCTTATGATTTAGAAGCCATAGAGGAGTGGCTAAAGATGGGACATGATACTTCACCAATGACAAACTTGAGGCTCAAGCACAAATTTCTCACCCCTAATCACACCCTTCGTTCTCTCATCCAAGAATGGCATAACAAGAAATCCAATGGGACTTCATAATATCATAATATGAGGATGCATTCAGGGGGTCCCGGGAGAATAAAAAAGAGTAAATATATGTTAAAAATATTGTACAAAATTTGTTGGAGAATATATGTAATTTATATACAAAGACATGGATAAAATTGATGAACTTTAAAATGGCTCCCTCAGCTACTGCCTATGCATTATAAATTGATAAACTTTAAAATAACCCCCTCAGCTACTACCTACTGAAGATTACATATCATAATAATAAGCATCATAATTCTTTGTTTCTTTCTAACATGAGAGAGAGGTAAAGTTTATGGCTACAAAGCTCAAGTGTTTTTTGCAGGTTCAAAATTGATTTTGTAAAAAATCATAGATACAGAAGTTAATCCCATCTTCTTTATTTTTTTTTTTCAGAAAAAGAAAATGGGTTCAATTCAATTTGAGTTATTGAGTCAAACTCAAGCTCGTTAAGGAACTGAACTTCAATTGAGAAATGAGAAGTATAAAAATCTGATACATAATACAGTGTAAAAATATTACCTTTTTGTGCTTACAAAGTTTCAAGAAAAATAAAAATGGAGAGAGAGAGCAAGCTGCTAAGAGACACTTCCAGTGCTATTAACATACAAGGAGGTACAAAAACAATTTCTCTGTTGCCCTCTACAACGCAACAGGATACATAAAATCAGAAATACCTTTCCTTCATAGAATATTTTGACTATTTGACATAATGTGAATTCAACCATGTTCCTTTCTGTTGCAAATGTCACTAGTTCAGTGATGTGTGAAATTTCTAAATTTCGTGTAGTTTCCTAACACTATACTTTGTTGCAAGCTGCATTGTCTCCAATCATTGTAGCCCCCAATCTGAACAAACAGTGTATTAAACAAGGATCTTCACAATTACTTGTAAGCAGAGGCTCTAGGTCATGCAACAGAATAACTTCCTGAAGCAGCATAATTATGTATATAAACATCTTGAACAGCAAAACAACCAGGAAACTTTTCTTGGCAGGGAATAATCAGCATGCAATGATGGATCAGTAGCCAAGTCTTCAGGATGCGACCATATATACACCCCTCTTTCTTGTCGAGTACCAGGGACCGTGTTATCAAGTACAAATGCTATCAAGAGAGTTACCACCATGTTCAAGGACATGAGTGCATTCATTGCAAAATCAAACTGGCAGAATGAACATAATATCAGAAAAATATACTTTCCAATGCCAGGAAGGTGAAACAGAAAAACAAAAAAAAAAAAAAGCACTGAAAATAGACGATAGAATAAATGCTCAAATAACAACTACTGCAAATGTGCATATTGATTAAAAGAAAAGGTAAGGGGCATACTTGTTTACTGCTAGTGTGTACTGGTCCATTTGATGCTGCTGCATAAGGAATAAAATAGCCTGGCAGTACCAAGCTAGATTCAGCTTGATACTGCTGAAAATATGCAGGAATTGACAAACCAAGGAACAACGAAACACCAACTATTGCAATGTTTCTAAAACTTGCTGTTTGACTGTACTGCAAAGTTGAGAGACCCAATGCCACGATAAGTCCCCACATGAAGCAAAGTATGGAAGCAGCTAACGCCAATGGTATAGAAGCAAGAATGGCACCCACTTTTCCTATTAAATGAAGGCAAAAATATCTGTTTAAATATCCAGAGAGTTTCAATGAAATCAATACAGTAGCACTCCTAGTAAAAGAGACAGTAATAAATATGTTACCAACCTGCCATTGTGTATTTTCCTGCACTATTTACCATGGAGAGTAGTTGAAATATTTACCTTATTATGATAAACAAATTTGTAAGCAAACTTGTAACTAGGGTGGAGTCTGATATGCATTTATGACTCTTATGTGTAAATGGAAAAAGCAGATCTTTATAATGTATTCAAACAGGAAGCCATAGATTTCTTAACATTATTTTAGGTCTAATTTCCTACTTCTACAGGCAAATGAAATTTAAACTTCCACTTAGGTGCCCAATCTAACACCCACCCAATATTCACCCAAATTAAATGCGCGACTAATTGAAAATATGCTGAAGACTTAGATCATTATACATAGTTCAGCATGCATTCATAAAGAAAGACTATGCACTCTGAGAGAATCTCACTCACAATTATGGAGCTCTGTTAAGTTCAAGGTATTTTACCTACAAATGAGCAGAGGATCAAGAAAACTGCCCCAAAAACCACAGCCCTCTCACTAGCCACCTTTGTTATATTGATGGTATGCACATTTTCTGTTAACGTAGTTGAGCCAGTACCAGAACCCCAAAGTCCAGCCAATATACTGGAGAATCCCTCCAATGCAATGCCTCTGCTGACAATTCCAGGAGTTGGAGGCTTTGAATTAACTAGCAAGGATGTAGAGTGATATGTTCCAACCTGTAACCAGCATTGCATCAACATCTCAGTTATGCTTCTTTGGTCAACCAGTTCACTCATTCCAAATATTGAAAAAAAAAAAATCTTAAAAAATTAAACAATCAGCTTAGCTTTTTCCACAGAAGGTGCAGTCACATGCCTTGCACTATTTATTTAGTAGTTTATTATTATAATTTTCAGGCAAACAATACATTCTTTTCATAAATAGATAAAGTAAGTCCAGCTAAGGATGCTATCACAATTTTGAAAAGCTACAAGATGATAGGCATCTCAGTGATGCAGTTGTTTTTTCCTCCCTTTACTTTCCACTGGTAGTTTTTCTCTTTTAAATGAAGGAATATAAGCACAATATTGGACTATCACGCTGCACTCTGAGAGTTTTGAACAGTAGGGACTATAATGTGAAATTTGAGGGTCAAAGAAGATAGTGGAAGCTACTAACCGAATCCACAGATGCAACTAGTGATACAATTATCATTATCAAGGAAGTCCTTAGATGGAAGATGGGGACACCCCATTGTAAAGGGTAGGGAATTCTGACCCATGCAGAAGTTTTCCATGCATTAGAAACATCGGTCCTGCAGTGCTGCATTGTATATGCATGCTTTCTACATGCATTGATTAAAATATTTGAACTTGGTATGTCAGGACTGCATCCTCTGTAATTGTACGCTCCACCAGCAGTCAAAAAGAATGCATATGTCCATATGATTACGGCACTGAGGGGAACCTATGGCAACAAAAAATGTCAACAAGATTAATCAAGTAGTGATAATAGCATTAGCTACTTCATCTTTGATGGTGAAGGGATAACGTTTTAACTGCTATACAAATTGGTTTCAAATCCCAGCATCATTTGATGCCACAAAACAAATATCAAACGAAAAGAAAAAAATGGAGGCTTAAGGGTTGGTGATGGAGCAACAAAACAAATAGAGAGCTAAGAAAAACATACCGCATAAATTCTGAATATGCGATGTCCAAAGACAGATAAGCCACGAAGGTACTAGTACAGAGGCAAAGAAAAAAAAATTTAGTGCCTTAAAATACTTTTTAAATGACCAAAAACTAAGATGAGAAATGATACCAATTAGTTGATTAATAGAAAATAGGAAGTATGAATGCATGGAGCAGACCTATTATTAAAAAGAAAAAGAAATCACATGTTTAGATTACTTAGTTTTAAAGAAATATCACTTACCAGAGAGAATATAAGAACCAATAGTATGAGAGGAATGCTAATTTCCACACAACTACCAGCTTGTGGAAAACCATAGCTAAAAAATGCTAAACCCACTGCAGCAACAGTTGGTGCAACCACAACTGGATTTATCAATCTGTGAGACATCATTACACCAGAAAATAATTATTCTTTTAGCAACAAATTGATCAGTTTCAGAAAAAGGAACAAAGAAATTATGAACAGACCAGTATAACAGAATGTTATTCATAGATGTTTTTTTTTCCATTTATAAGAAAGAAACAACACAAGGCATTAAAAAGAATTTCTTAGGCTGTGCTATATTATGCAGCCAGAATTGATTAAAAAAATCCTCTCCAATTAGCATCAAGATAGCACAGGATAGAAGCAACCTATCTAGCCTGTATATTGGCTAACAGGATAAGCATTAAAATCTCTGGAGATGCAGTAGAAAGATGCCACAGGCAGTCTCTTTGCTTACCTCAAGAAAAGGGACATTAGACCAGTGAATCCTAAGATGCTTTGGAATATGGAACCAACAATTATAGCCCCTTGCAGCTCCCGCATTATGTGTCTGAATTTCTACAGTCAAAGTGAGCATGAATCAACAGAAACATTTGAAAAATAAAATATTCAAGGACTGAAAATCTCCCTGATCCTTGAAACACACAAAAAAGGCAGTAGAAAAATTATTACCAAGATGCTTACCTAGCTCATTAAATCAGAAGTTTAACATTATATTTTAAGTTTGATCTTTCAGTTCCATAATTTTGGGGAAAGAATGTTTTATTTTTTGAGAAGTAAAAGGTTTACATGGAGTTCAGTATTTCAAAATGTATTCATCGCAAAGCTAAACAAGCTTAAAACTGACAGATATTTTACTTCAAAGATTTTCCTAACAATTAGGAACTTACATGTTCTGAGAGATTCCGGTACTCTTTTGCATTTATGATAACTAATGCTGGTGCCAAATACACAAACGAACTCCCTTGAACTAAGGGAAGTCGGGTACCGAAGTATGTGTGCAGTATTGTTGTAATGCCAGAAATCAGCAACATTGTAGAAATTACTGCAGCAGTGTCCTTCTGTTATAATTTATGTAAAGAAAGACATTGTTTATAAAGATTTGTCAACTCCCATCTTCAAGCTATAAAAATCAAGATATCCATGAGAATCAATGCTTACATCTGTTCCTCCCATGGCTGGTACGATGATCAAGGGAATGAAAATCAGCGAGCCAGCCAGAGATAAATAGTGTTGCAGACCATAATACATAAGGGGCACTGCAGAAAGACAAACAAGTAAGAATCTAGGAAAAGAACTGAAATCCAGAAAACTTGTGAGGATACAAAAGAAATCCATATTGACCGAAAGACTGAATAGTCATTCATATTGACTGAAAGACTGAATAGTCCTATAATTTTGCAAAATGATCTGTGGTTTTGACTGCTTTCATAGGCTTTGTAAATTCAAAATTCTTGATTTCATAAAATTAGTTAAATTTTGGATTTTGAACTCAACCTCCAGGGGGTGTGAATTGGATAATTCCCTACTACCTGTGGCATAAAAAAGTCAAGTTCAAATGAGAAAAAAGAGTAATAGACCTCACAAATTCAATAACCTAGGATCATAGTTATCATATTAAAAATGCACAGTTGTATACACAAGGAAAAATTCTGCTCTATAAAAAAATTCACAGTAGTTCTAACTGTAATGGTGCTTCTCACAAGAATGCGATAAAGTAGATTTTTGTGCAATTTCCCAAAAATTAGAGAAGAGCACTGGTGGACATGAGTTTCAACCGCTGAGTCAACAAGAGTCCAACAAGGTAATCCTTAAAAGTCTCAACATGAGATGTGAGTTCTTAATATTGCAGTTTTTTTCTGCTATGACAAGTTTGTTCATTTATTTATTTTTCCTTACTGTCGTTCTATCTCTATCAAATTTTTACTTCTTAAACAAAATGAAATATTGCATTCATGACACTGTGCGCGCTTGATAATGTTTCGGTCATTCGATCCATCAAAATATACATACAATGACATGGCATTCACCGCTCAGTAGCTCTTTCAAGTTCCAGTTATAGAAACACAAAAGGTATAAATATTATTTAGTTCTCAATCGATCGCCTCGTAAATAATCAGCTCTCTCCTTACTTTGTGTAACTTACTTATTTTCCTTTTACTGCCTATTTTGAATATTATATTTGTTCCATCTTCAACAGTTAACATTCAATCATGTTGCTACAATATAGTGCTTTCATTTCCACACAGAAAAAGCCACAAACATAGGAAATGATACCAAAGAAAAAACCATTAAAAAGAGAATACTAAAAAGGAAGAGAAAACAAAAAGGAAAGATACTAACCAAAACCAGGATTCTCTCTCAAACCAAATCTCATTCCACTCTGCCGGTGCCACCCCCCACTAGCATATTCATCACCATCAGGATACAGCTCAATTCCAATATCAGTTCCCCCGTGTTCTTCTTCTTTCTTTGGCTCTGGAGCCGGCATTTCATTTCTATTCGCACTTGCATTCCCTTTCCCATTCACATTACCATTACCATTACCCTTACCATTTCCAACTCCAACTCCATTTCCATTTAATCCAACTTTCCTTCCCTCCTCTTTAACTCCCACACCAGACTCATCTCCAATCCTTCTCCTCTTGTCACCCCCATTACTTACCCCATTTCCCGACATACCCACATAACCCGAATCCGGCTCGATTTCCGACCCTCTAGAAGGCCTGGTCCGACCAAGAACCGGGTCGATCTCAATCTTTGGGGAAGATCCACCATTCTTGTGGTGATTAACACCCTTCTCCAAGTCAAGACCACCAGTGCTGCTGCTATCAAGCTTGTCACTGTTACTAGTAGCTGAGGTTTCAGTGGAGAAAGTAGACACAAACCCAGTTCTCTTAGCCCAAGATCTCAGCTCTTTTGGATTAAGATGATCAGTTCTTGGCACAAAAGGTTCGATCTTTGGCAATATAGAGCCTAACTTCGTCTTTCCTCTTTTTAGGTCCGACTTGCCGTCAGAATTTGAGTTCGACCCAGTTTCCATTTCAGAGTTTTCTCAAATGGGTACTGATCAATGACGAAGATTGCCCTCAAAATGGAATAAGATTAAGAACTCAAGAAATAAAAAAGGAAAAGGAAAGAAACTATAGAGTGGAAGCAAAGAAAATAAAGAATCGGTGAACAGGAAGCATTGTTGAATAGATAATAATAATGATGATTGCAATTATAACAGTAATCTGAATTATATAATGTTTTGGTAATCTTGATTAATTACATGTATGAACGGGTGAGTAGCACAGTGAGTGACCGTTTAGTGCAAACTAAGGCAAAGGCATGATCTTTTATTTTATTAGAATACTGCTCGGCAGTTGCTCTCAGCCGTTGCTATCTGGAATGGGTGAAATAACAATAATGCCCCATGTGGCCGTTGAGAAAGCTGGCAACTCCTTGGGAGATCTGGAACATCAACAAAGAGGAGAAGAAAGAAGAAGACGAAGAAAAAGAACAAACCAAAGGGATACTCATCTTATTTTTATCTTTTAACTTTAACTAAAAGGATCCCTTTTTGTTTTGGATACTGACGAGGACTACTGGGCTAGTCCTGAATTATTATCTCTTGGGTTTCTTGCAGTTGAAGTCTCTTGCTTCCTTCTTGTCGCACTTGCACATACTGTGATGAAACTCACTGAATGAACTCGGTGACTGGGCCGAGTTGTAGTTGGGGTACAAATTGGACGAGCACATGAGCAAATGGAACCTAAAATAAATGGACTGGGTCCCTCGAAGCAACTGTGTCGGTGAGGGGAATTCTCAAAGTCAGGATCATTGTGTCGCATTCATCTTGGCCCCTTTTGGATTAGTGACTAGCAAAAGGTGTTGGTTTTAATTTGATACTGATGATAGCCCTTCTGTATTACTTTTTTCATCTAAAATGATAAAGAGACCAGCAGCTTCAGAATCACATACAAAGGTTCCCCAAGATGTAGAAGTAGGTGATATCTATCACAACAAACCATCAATAATCCAATACTCTAAAAATACTTAAAAATATAAATATATTTATAATATAAAAAATATAAAAATTAGAAAAATACTTAAAAATATAAATATATTTATAATAATTAAAAAATAATTTTAAAAATCGGTTCTAATAATTAAATCCATCAATAATCCAATACTTTAAAAAACAAGACACTAGTATTTACTAAAGAGTTTTTTATTCAATGACGATGAAATTTCTCGGGCCAATTATTCTTTAGGCCTATGTTAGTCCAAATACAATCAACTGTGAGGAGGAAACTGAAAGTTGCTGAGAATCTTTTATGGTCTATAGGTTTCGCCACTTACCAACGCTATATTTGGGAAGAGAGAGACTAGGGAAAGGAAAATGAAAAAAAAAAAAAAGAGAATAAAATTTTCCCTTGTTTTGGTATCTCTATGGAAAAAAGGGAGAAAAAATTATGAATAGTGAAGTATTTCCTAGAACTCATCAAAATTAATCTCCTTATTTTTTGAGAGAAAAAATGGAGCAAAAATATATAGTGAATGTGTTTTTAATTAAATTACAAATATAACCATATAGTTTTTTAATTTAACACTCATAATTAATATTATTTATTGAGAATTTTTAAAATTTTCAAATTAATTTTATAAATTTGAAATATTTTTTATCTATAAATTTTATAATGTAAATTAATAAATATAATTTTATAAACTAATTATAATTAAAAAATTAATATATCTTTAATATTTCTTTACTCAATTTTACTATACTATAATATATGTCTAATAAAATTTAATATTTAAATTAAAATAAAAAATTTTAAATAATATATAGGATTTCAATGTTATAGATATGTAAAAAAAATATAGGCTAAAAAATCATATGAAACGTTTTTTTAAAAAAGAACTTAGGACATATAATGAATCAAATATAAATAACAATTATAAAAGTCTATTAAATATTTAAAAATATGACATGTGATGTTAGTATTAATTAATAAGGTTATAGATTCAAATTCAATAATTCAAATACAAGTAACTTTTATTTTTTAAAAAATCAAAGATCATAATACAAAGGGTAAAATAAAAATTTCAAATTAAAAAATTTTCTTTCTTTTTCATTCTCTATCATTTTTTAAATAATAAAATAAGGTTTTTTTCGCCCTTTTTCCTTAATTTCATATCTTTTCAAACAAGATAAGAGAAGAGTCCCTCTCAGTTTTCTTCTTCTTTTTTTTTTTTCTCCACATTTGTTGGCCCTTTGCACAAAGAAGGGGGGTTGAATTGGTGTATAAAAATTAAAAATAAAGAAGAGGGGAAGAATAATGAGAATAATGAACACAAACGATTTATAGTGGTTCGGGTATTAACCAACCCTACGTCCACTCCCCAATTCACCAATTGGGTATTTCACTCAATCACTAGTGTTTTACAAGCTCACGCTCAACTTACAACAATGTGTTTTACAGGCTCACACACAACCTTACAACCATGTGTTTTACGGGCTCACACACAACCTTATAACAGTGTGTTTTACGGGCTCACACACAAGCTTACAACCGTGTGTTTTACGGGCTCACACACAACCTTACAACCGTGTGTTTCACGGGCTCACACACAACCTTACAACAGTGTGTTTTACGGGCTCACACACAACCTTACAACCGTGTGTTTTACGGGCTCACACACAACCTTACAACCGT
>CATIWR010013917.1:0-12415 GCA_949677035.1 Omphalea diandra | reverse complement strand
TATATATATATATATATATATATATATATATATATTCAATTTCTTGAATGTCTTCATCTTCTTCTTTTAATGATGACTGATATTCTAGGAGTACTTGAAGTGGCTGAAGATGTTTGAACATGAGTACAAATATGAAAAGTGTTTAACTTTTTCTTGAATTTTTTGTGAAATATCTTTATCACATCCTAACTTGCAATCATTAGGTAACTGAATAAGTTGAAAAAGAGGTTTAGCAAGATCAACCATATAAACTTTATTGGGAGATCTAGGTTTGAAAATTTTTGTTATTTTATGTTGTCTAATTGAGAAGCAATAGTATGCAAAATATGATTTGAATAATTATTTTGAAATTAAATATTATTAATCTCTCAAAATAGGTTTTTTCTTATCATCATCTACTACATTAATTCTTTTAAAAGGAGAACAAATAACTTTTCTTTCTTGAAAAGTAATTTTAACTTCTTGAAGTAGAGGTGAACTCCTGAAAAAGAATTACCAAAAGTAGTAATCTAATTTTGAGAAATTCTTTCATTATTATCAATTTCTTTAAAAGGAAAATCTATTTTTTCTAGATTACAGTATAAAGCAAACCATATTAGAAATGAAATATTACATTTAATATAATTTAAAAAATCATAACAGAAAATTTCCAAAAACAAAGAATTTTTACAAAAAATCCACTTCTCTAGATGTTCAGCATGGAGATCGTGGAGATATGGTTCAGTCAATGTATGAAAGTTAAGCCATATATGAGTGGAACATTGATAGTTTAAGTGAATATCTTATTTCAAATATTTTACATGATATGGTTATGGTTGCTTTAGCCTGCAAATCCAAAGGTCAAATCGACTCCAATATTGCTAAATTGTTAATTTCTGGTTTTACCAGGCAACTTAAAGGTTGATGGAATAATTATATTAATGAGGCTAATAAAAAAAAGTATCAGCTGCTTGGCTTATTACTAGACCTGAAAGACAAGGTATCCTTTAGACTAATTAGCCTGATGCATTTTCTACTTTGATTTTTACAATTATGAAATGTTTTGTTGGTGATCTAGAACATTTTCAAGCTAGGCCATTCTGAGATTTTAACAAATCTCACTTGTCCTAAGTTGTTTGATTTTAGATGGTATAAATACATTTTTCTTACTAAACTTTTTACTAGAACTAATTGTCATAATGTGTTTTGGAAAGAAATATTTATTTATGGTCTACCTAGACTATTCGTTGAAAAGGTACGCTCACGAATAAGGGGTAAGGAATGACATTATCAACTATGATAATCTTTTTTATGGAGAGATTATTAACCATATTAATAATGAAGGTCTTGCTACTTGCACTTATTTAAAATTAAATCATAGATTAAAATATGAGATGCATCATAACAAGAAAGACTTAGAAAAATGTTATTTTCAGTATGGTTATGAAAAATTAACCCCTCCTTCTTCTAAGAACAAAAAGAATTTTTCAAAGAAAAATCATTTTAAGAAATCTAAAAGGGTTCCATCCAATTATTATCTTTATAAGTCTTCAAAACCCTTTTCTTCAAAAAAGGAGTCTAAGAAAAAATGTTCTTCTAAAAAACAATCAGTGGCTCTTATGTGTTTTAAATATGAAAGAGTTGGTCATTTTAAGAAAAAATGTTTTATAAAAGATAAAATCAAATGCTCTTGATATTTTTGATAAGTTAAAAGAACAAATGATTAATTTACTGTTATCAACTTCTTTAGCTTTTGAAAATGAAGATTTTAATGAAATCTTTGTAATCCAATCCTCAAGTGAAAAAGTTTTTTCTGAGCCTTAAAAGGATTGTGATTGCGAAGGTTATTGTGTTTATAATTTAAAAACTATTAATGTTATTACTAAAGATACAAGTTTACTTTTTATGCTATTAAAAAATAAAAAATCTTGATATTCAAAAGGAATATCTTTTAAAATTAAAATAAATTGTTACTAAAAAACCTCTAATAATTTTGAAAGATATGTTGTAAATGATATTTTTAAGAGATTTGAAAATAAAGTTTCTCCTTTTGGTATTACTGATTTGTAAGAAGAAATTAAAAATATTAAGAAAAATATTTTAGAATTAAAAACATAAAATAGTTCAATCAAACAAGAAATTTTAATATATTAAGTTTCAAATCTTATTCAAAATCAAGTTTCGACTAGTCAAGCAAGTTCTTCAAATAATTTTGATACTTCTTTACTTATTTTAGGAAAAGTTGAAGACTTGCCAACGTAAAAGTTTAAACTATTATTTCTAAAATAAATTATCAAAAATGGATTGTTATTATTAATAATCTAGTTGTAAATGTTGATTTTCATTTAACTACTACTGTTATGATTAACTTTGATGCCAATATGAATTGCATTCAAGAAGGTTTGATCCCCACCATCTGTTATGAAAAGTCTACTAAGAGACTTTACATAACTAATGGTGGAAAATTAAATGTTAATTATAAATTGTCTAATGCTATGATTTGTTGCAATGGTGTTTGTTTTTGTACTTTATTTTAGCCAAAAATCTTACTACTGGTGTTATTCTATGAAATCATTTTACTACTTTGATTTATCCTTTTGGTGTTAATGAAAAAGGTATTACTAAAAATATTTTTGGAAAAAATTTATTTTAAATTTATTCAACCTATTTTTGCTAAAGAAATAAACCTTTTACAAGAATGTTCCATTTACCCTGATGTTAATTTTATTAATCACAAGAAAAAACAAATTATTTTTTTAACAAAAGAAATAAAGATTTTAAGAATAAATGATAATTTACAAAATCCTAGTGTTGAATTGAAGAATTTTTTCAAAATAATGTTTGCGCTTCCATTCCCAATGCAATTTGGAATAGAAAAAGGCATATTGTCACTTTAATATACATTGAATATTTTGTTGAAAAAATTATTCCAACCAGAGATTGAGTTATTCATATGAAGGAAGAGCTTCAAGCTCATTGTTTAAAAGTGATAAATCATTTACTTGAAAAAGGTTTGATTAAAAAATCTTGATCTCCTTAGAGTTGTTTTACCTTTTATATTAATAATGTTGTTGAGAAGGAACATGGAGTTCTTAAATTAGTTATTAATTATAAACTTCTTAACAATGTTTTGGAATGTATTAGACATCCAATTCATAACAAAAAGAGATTTCCTAAAAAGAATGTATGATGGTAACATATTTTCTAAGTTTGATATGAAGTCTGGTTTCTGGCAAGTTCAAATCCATGAATTTGATGGATATAAGACCAATTTTAATGTCCCTTTTGATCATTTTTAGTGGAATGTTATGTCATTTGGTTTGAAAATGCCTTTTCTAAATTTTAAAGAATAATGAACTATATTTTGAAAAAATGTGAAGATTTTTCAATTGCTTATATTGATGATATTTTAATTTTTTTCAAAAACCCTAGATCAACATTTTTTTCCCTTAAGAAAATTTTACCAAGTAATCTAAAATAACGGTTTGGTAGTGTTTGTACTGCAGATAAATTTTTTCAAAAAAAAGTTAGATTTTTAGGACATACTATTTTTCAAAGAACTATTAAACCTATTAATAGAGCTATTGATTTTGTAGATAAATTTCTTGATGAAGTTAAATATAAAAATCAATTATAAACATTATTAGGATGTCTTAACTATGTTGCTGATTTCTTAAGGACATCCACTTGCTTTGTAAGCCTTTGTTTTAACATCTTAAGAAAAATGCTCCTGCATGGACATCAGAGCATACCAACATTGTTAAAAACATTAAATAAAATATCAAAAAGCTCCTTTATTTGGCTATTCCTCACCTTAAAGCAATCCTCATTATTGAGATAGAAGCCTCAAATATAGGATTTAAAGGAATTCTTAAACAAAATCTACCTAATCAAACCAGTGAGTCATTAGTAAGATACCATTACGACTCGTGGAATGATACACAGAAGAAGTGTTCGACTATTAAGAAAAAGTTGTTATCAATTGTTTTATGTGTTAGGAAATTTGAAGATGATTTAGTTAATAAAAAACTTCTTTTAAGAATTGACTACTCTACAACCAAACATGTTTTAGAAAAAGATGTTAAAAATTTTATTTCAAAATAAGTTTTTAATAGATGGCAAGTTGTTTTAAGTTATTTTGATTTTGACATTGAGCATATCAAAGGTATTTCAAATTATCTTCTAGATTTTCTAATTAGAGAATTTTTATAAGGAAAACCTGAATTCAAATAGATTTGCTCCACTACTTTAAGATTATGCAATGGCTACTCCAAATAGGAAACTATCTACTCTTGATCTATTACCTTCTTTTGCTTTTACACCTCCTTTACCCAAGCCATCCTCTAACCCTAGCCTTTTGCTAATACACTTTCTTTTAGCCATATTAAGAAACCTAATTTCCTCAAACACTTTTCTCAGGTATTAACTAAAGAATTATGTCCTTATTTTCAAAAAATCATATGATAAAAAGTTGTTAAATTGAACCAAAACTGTTAAGAGAATATTTCCTGTCCATTGTTCAAAACCTTTTTTCTTAAGGATTTTGTTTTTTCCCTTCTCAACCAAGAAAAAAATCAAATTTTTATGAGTTCATTTTAGTTTATTCTAAATTAGTTGAAATAGAACATGTTACGGATGAAAAAGACCAGTACCAAATTTCTTACTCTAAATGCAAAATTCTTAAAGTACTTTCCCTCAGTGACCGGAAACAAAGTATCCACATTGAAAATAATTTTTCTAAACCTTTTTCCCCTGAAAGTTACAACTACTTAGATTACCAACAAGCCTGGTATACTGCTTTCTTGTTAAGACCTTTTAACCACTCTTGGTTCTTTTACTTTATTAAGGGTATCAATGTTAATTTTCCCATTTGGTTTCAAGATTGGTGGTTCTTTTATGGTTGGAGTTACGATATTGCTCCTCTAATTGTTAAGGAAGGATTTGGTTACTTTAAAGACAAAATTAATAAGTATACTCAAGATTTGTTGTTATCTTTTACAACTATTTTCGGAATCCTATGGATTATGCCGCAAGATTAATACTTTATAGAGAAATTTTAAAGTAAAATGGTGGAATAATGATAAGATAGAACAAGCTAACAAAAATTTTGTTACTAAATAGTTTAATTCGTAAAACACTACTGCTCCCCATACTAGTGTCAAGCAGATGGAATTTTTATCCCCCAAAAGTAAATTACAATTTGCTTTGTCTTCTGGAACAAATAAGAGCGAATATAAAGAGTTACTTTTGCAAGTTTTATTTGAGTTTCAGAAGATGATGATGAAAATAGTGTAAAATCTCAACCAGATTTTGCATAAAGTAATGAAGATGATTATTGTGGTATATAGTTCATCTAATTTTACAGCTCACCAAGATTCTTCTTGTTGGCCATTTGTTAAATTATTTTGTCATGTAACAGTTGTCCAACTACTTTTGTCCTTTCTAGTTATTTTAGAATTGTATCTACTTTAAGTCCGAACTTAAGATTGTCTGAAGTCCGATTGTAAAGTCTATATATATGTGTGTTTTAGATTGTCAAAGGTAGAATTCGGATAAGAAAAAAAAATCTATCTAAATTTTGCACTCTTTGTTTTTCTTCTCTCTTTAAGCATTGTAATTTTCTTTTATATGATAAATAGGTTTTCTTTATTCCTATTATCACTTGCAATCATTTGACTAAAGATGCTTTGTGCTCGCCTTGTATAAGGATCTTGCACATAAGAAATTGCATTATATATATATATATATATATATATATATATATGTATAATCTAAATTATGTTCTCTCTTGCAAACACTATAATTTCCTCTTTTATAATAAATAAGTTTTCTTTATCTTTATTTTTATTTACATTCATTTGACTAAGTATGCTTTGTGCTCGCCTTCTATAAGGATCTTGCACATCTGAAATTGCATTGCTCATTTGTATATTTTCATACTACATGTTTTTATTTGAGAAATTTTTTTATATAATAGCTTCCACCTCTTTTGGTATCAGACCTTAAAGTGTTTCACTAATCTTGAGAGACAACTGTGTTGTGAGTGTGTTGGTCAGCTCGTTGCTTAGTGATGGTCAACTGTTTATTATTTGTGAGAGTTCGGTGGTCCCTCATTCATAACAGAGTCTATTTTTCTTTTAGAATATGAACCACTTGCTTTGATCTTTTATAGAGGCATCCTTTTCTTCTATCCCTAATATGTCCATGTCTATGCTTGATGATTTTTCTTCTGATGCTAATTTAAATTATGAAGAAGTTAGCATTGCACAAATAGAAAATCAGCTTCATAATTGGTCTATCCTTAAGAAAGATGTTAATTCTATTAATAAAATTGGATCTTTTGATTTTATTTTTGATTACTCTATTAAACAAACTGAGCAAACTATTTTTTTAAGTCATGAACATGAAAATATTTAATTACTTTCTTCGAATGATATTTTAAAATACAAAGAAAGATACAAGTATATTCATTTTGGTATGTGCAAGTTGCTGTTAAACCATTGTTTTGACTTGGTCTTGATATTCCAGTATTTTTCTATTTACATGATGCTAGGCATCAATTTTTTCAAAACTCTATTTTAGCTATGGCTGAGTCTAACTTAGCTAATGGTCTGATTTATTTTAATTGTCAACCAAATTTTTCAGTATCTCTTTTTGACAGTCAAGTTTTATATGCTTTAACTTTGACAATCAAACTTGAAAATATTGATTTTGCTACTAATTCTAAATTTGTTGCTATTATTTATAGAGTTTATTATAAGGTTATTATAAGGTTATGTCAACCACTATAGACCGTAGATCTAAGTGTAGATTTTCAAAAAATGAAACTTTGGTTTTTGAAGCAAATTCCCAGCATAGTAAGGTACATGTTCCAAGAAAGCTTAAATGTGATGAATTAAGCCAAGCTAGAACATGGAATTTAGATGATATTGTTATTCGTAAAGCTATTGAGTCTAGTTCTAGTTTGTCCAGTATTTCAAGAAGATTCGATGGAGAAGATCTACTTCTAAACTTGGTAGAAGAGTTTCTTTTAGAGATTTTAATCCTATTGTTCCTAGAGAAACTCCTGTTCAAGTTTCACAAGTTGATTTTTCAAATAGTGTCCCTAGACCCATTTATAAAGAAGCAGACCAAAGGTATAAGGAAGAAGTTCCTCCCTCTGAACTTCATAGGCTATCTCTATTTCCTTCTTAAATGGAAAGATTTTCAACTATTAATATGATTTTAAAACCGTTTTCAATTGATAAAGATATGTTAAGAAAAGAACTTTTTTAAGATTATAATAAAGAAAAGTAGAAGTGATTTGTTACTCATTTTAATCAAGAACAAAGAAATAGTATAAGAGAAACATATTATGATTTGTTAAATTCTATTAAGTGTAATATTCCATTCTTTATCTAGTTTATTGTATATTGTAATTTAGAAAAAAAAAAAAGATTTTCCTTTTATAAAGAGTGATATTAATGAAAGAATTTCTCAAAATTAGATTACTACTTCTAGTAATTCTTTTTTAGGAGTTCACCCTCCACTTTAAGAAGTTAAAATTACTTTTCAAGAGAGAAAAGTTATTTGTTCTCCTTTTAGAAGAATTAATGTTGTAGATGATGATAAGAAAAATATTCCTTTGAGAGATATTAAGAATATTCAATTTCAAAATAATTATTCAAATCGTATTTTACATATTATTGCTTTTTAACTAGACATAATGGAATTACAAAAATTTTCAAAACCTAGTCCTTCTAGTAATATTCCTATTGTTGATCATGCTCAACCTCTTTTTCAACCTATTCAATTACCTAATGATGGTAAATTAGGATTTGATAAAGATATTTTATAAAAAATTCAAGAAAAGTTAAACTTTTTTTCATATTTCTCTTCTTGTGTACACATCTTCAACTACTCTTAGAATATTTTTCATCTCCAAAAAAGAAGATGAAGATATTTAGGAAATTGAAAATCAATTTCAAAAAGAATTTTCAATTAATAAGATTCATCATAATAGAAATTTCCAAAAACAAGAAATTTTTTTATAGAAAACCCGCTCCTCTAAATATTAATTATGAAGATCGTGGAGATATGGTTCAGTCAATGTATGACGGTGAAGCCATATATGAGTGGAACAAAAATAGAATTTTAACTACTATTAGGTTGGTTCCTAGACCTAAAGGATTAGGTATTCTTTAGTCAAATGAACCCGATGCAATTGCTACTTTAATCTTTGCTATTACTAAGTGCTTTGTTGGTGATCCAAAGCATTTTCAATTTAGGTCTCTTAAGATTTTAAGAAATCTTACTTGCCCTAAATTATCTGATTTGAAGTGGTATAAAGATATTTTTCTTACTAAAGTTTTTACTAGAACTGATTATCATCACGCTTTTTGGAAAGAAATGTTTATTTTTGGTCTACCTAGATTATTCACTAAGAACAAGGGAAGTAGGGAATAGCATTATCAACTATGATAATCTTTCTTATGGAGAGATTATTAATCATATTAATAATGAAGGTCTTGCTATTTATACTGATTTAAAATTGAATGCCAGGTTGAAATATGAGATGCACAATAACAAAAAAGGGTTAGGAAATTTTTGTTCTCATTATGGTTAGGAAAAGTTAACTCTTCATTCTTCTAAAAATAAAGAGAATTTTCAAAGACAAAGCATTTTAAAAATTCTAAAAAGGTTCATTCTACTGATCAATTTTATAAGTCTTTAAAACCTTCTTCCTCAAAGCATTCTTTTTCAAAAAATAAGGAGTCTAAGAAAAAAAAATGTTTTCTAAAAAGCAATAAGTGGTTCATGTATATTTTAAATGTGGAAGAGTTTGTAATTTTAAAAATCAATGTTTTATGAAAGATAAGATCAATGCTCTTGATGTTTCTGATAAGTTAATAAATCAAGTTCTTCATATTTTAAAAATGAGGATTTTAACGAAATATTTGCAATGCAATCTTTAAGTGAAAAAGTTTCTTCTAAGCCTGAAAAAGATTGTGAGTGTGAAGGCCCTTGTGTTTGTAATTTAACAACTATTAATGGTATTACTAAAGATACAAGTTTACTTTTTGATGCTATTGAAAAGAATGAAAATTCTGATGTTCAAAAGGAATATCTTTTGAAATTAAAAGAAATTGTTATTGATAAGGCTACTAGAAATTTTGAGAGGTATGATGAAAATGATATTTTAAAGAAATTTGAGAACAAGGTTTTTACTCCTATTATTACTGAATTGTAGGAAGAAATTAAAAACATTAAAAAAGATATTTTAGAATTAAAAACTAAAAATAGTTTGCTAGAAATTTTAAAATATCAGGTTTCAAATCTTATTCAAAATCAAGTTTTAAATACTCAAGCAAGTTCTTTTGTAACATCCCTATCCACACTCATTGGCATTCTCACATGAACATGTTCATTGCATAAATGATCTGCAATCCCACATGAACATAAGTATTGGATAAATGATCATTTAGATATGTGAATTGGATAAGCACAACAATGACACTTGCACCATTGCATTTGAAACACTTGAACATATATGTAATGTTTGTATAATAAGCATGACAAATTATCTTATGACGTGTGTATGTTATAGTATCATAAATAATGGAGTTTTAGATCTTCTTTAAAAGTATAAGGAGCATATGGGGATTAGGAGATAGATGGAGGTATGAAAGAGTGAAGAAAAGGGACTGAAAGAGGAAAAGTGAACTTCCAACTAATGGAAATGAAACACCATGATTTTATCTTATTAGAATAGGTTTACCAATTGAATTTTTCATCATTTAGGATCAGTATAGAGAGATTAAATGTGAGGAGAAATAGAAGAAAGAGAGAGCTAAGGAAGAAAAAACAAAAAGAAGAAGAAGAAGAAGAGAGGGTGAAAAGTGAGCTGCGTAGGAAGGAATCCTAAGCTTTTCTGATTCTGGGAAAATAGGCAAGTTAATTTATCTTCTTCCCATATGAAATTAATCCCTTATGAGATGTTAATCATACATGGTTAGTAAGAATTATAGAGTATTAAGGCTCATGTATGGAAGTTGAAATTCAAGAGAAACAAGAGTTGATTGTGTTGGTTTTATTGTTAGAGCAGGATTTTGTACCCATAATTTCATAACACTAGAAGAGAAATTAGGGAAAGTTAAAAAAGTGAAATTTGTAGCTTTATGCCCCACCTAAATGTATATAAAATATTTTTGCTTAGTTTGGTGTGTGTGAGGAGATATGGCTCCTTCATTAAGGCTGGTTCATAACCAATTGAAATCACCTCAATCTTTCTATTTTCTTATATTTTGATGACCTTATATAATAAATTAGACAAAGTGAAAAAATTAAATTAAATTTGTAGGGTTATATCCCATCTAAATACTTGTAAAGCAGTTTTGCTTGATTTGTCGTGTGAAAAGAAATATGGCTTATTGATTATGACTGACCCCAAACCCAATGAAACCTCATCAGTCTTACATTTCTATTTTCTAAGAATTTGATGGCCATAGATTCAGAATTTGATGTTGTGAAAAACTTGAAAGTTGTATATTTATGTCTAGAATATATGCCTATGAAATATTTTTGCCAAATTTAACATGATTTTTGACATATTGCCCCTTCATTATGACTAATTGTCAACATATTGAAAACCTACTCATCCTGAGATTAGTCATTTATTTTGGTGACTTTATAGACTAAATTAGATAATGAGTAAACATGAAAAATGTTCTTTTATTTGTTTTGTAACTTTTGGTAGATCATTTTTGCAATTGGATTTGTATAATTTGAGATATACCTAGGACTATAAGACTTACTCAGATTAAGATAATATTGAAATAGGGTAAAATTCAAAAACTCACCAAATTTTCTATATATATTATATTAACCTAAAATTTGACTATATTATATAATTATGTGTCTAGTTTATTTGAAGAAAAAGAATCAAGTCATTTGGATAAGTATATCTAGAGTTATTATTGTGAGCGTGAAGCAAGGTCAAGCTGCCATATAAAGAAAATATGCATAAACACTAGGTCCACTTGCATGGATCATGCCATAGTTGCATACTAAGCATCCATAATCATTTTGACATACTTATAACCATGTATGTATCAAATTTTAGGATCTCAATACTTTGAGGAAGCCCTAGAGAGAAAACCAAACATACCATAAAGGTTGGTCACATCAAAAGGTGAGTAAAAACTATAATTAGATTCTAATGTGTATGTGTGATAATTTTATGATATGATTATGTTTTATTACATGTATATGTGATTGAATTATTGCATTTTACATGTGAATATAAGTCAAGAGACAATTATATGTTCTTAATGATTACTTGGTGTACCATTGTGAATGAACACTTGCATATGGAACAAAACAGATGTTGTGACCAGCTTGTCAAACACTTGCAAATCACTTGGAAAAAAGAATCATTAAGCAAATGATTCAATTGTTATATGTTGGCCAGCAAAATCAAATGTCACTTGAATCACATGAATTCGTGGGAGCAGTGTTTGGCTTGCAAGGTTACGACAAAAATCAATCTATTGCATTTGCACTTGCATAGTCAATTGTTATACTTGTAATTTATCCTGATGATATTTGATTATTTGTTGTGTCATAAGAATCTGATTATTATTTTTATTCATTGAGTCGCGACTCACCAAATAGCAATTATATTTTTAGATACTGAAGCATAGGGTTTGGATACTTTGGTGCATAGAGGTTTGCATAGAGACACAAAGACCACAGGTTGTCGGCTAAATTTCAACTCTCTCTCTCCTTGTGTCATATACATATATCTAGATAGGAACCAGTTTATGGTCACTAACCTTGAATATTAGTTAACATATATGTACATTTTAGATTGTGTATGTATGATGAATCAACCTATATGCAAATGTATTTTTGGACATGAGTGTCATGATTTGTAAATGAAAATGGTTGTTACATCTTCAAATGATTTTAATACTTTTTTACTTGTTTCAAGAAATGCAGAAGACTTGCTGTTGTCCTTAGGCACCAAGAAAGGGGGCTGAATTGGTGTTTAAAAATTTAAACTAAAGATTAAGGGAAGAAGAAAGAATTGCAAGGAGACAAAGATTTTATAGTGGTTCGGGCAAAACAATCCCTACATCCACTCCCCAATCACTCAATTGGGTATTTTACTAATTTAATGATGTTTTTCAAGCTCACACCCAACTTACTACAACTTGTGTTTTGATGGCTAACACACAACCTTACAATAAAGTGTTTTCTAGGCTAACACAAAACCTTACTCAAGTGTTTGGACAGGCTAACACTAAAACCTTTCTTAGAGTGTTTTGGGTAGGCTAACACAGAACCTTACAACCTGGTGTTTATTGCTCACACCTAACAAATGTAAAGAAGATGAAGAAAATGAGTAGCAAGGACTTAAGAGCTTTCAATGCTTGTAGTAGAATTGTTAGCAACC
>CATIWR010013904.1:0-10612 GCA_949677035.1 Omphalea diandra | reverse complement strand
TAATTGGCTTCACACATCCTTTGCTCTTCTTGGACTAATCAAAGTGTAATTCCTTATTGCATGAATGCTCCAATTACATCCTTAAACTTCTTTAGCCTTCCCTTTATGATTGGGCCTTGAAGTTGAAATGGATCCTTTGCTTTTAGCCTTGGTTGTTTGCATCCTTAAATCCATTCATAATTATGATGAAGTTCTTGATGGTGTTAATCCCATCATTATTGAGGAAATGAATAATTTCCTCCTTTAAGAGGTGTCTTACCATGGATTTATAAAGTTACATTTGATTTAGGGTCACATAAAACATCAGGGCCTGATGGATTCCTACCTTCATTCTTTTCCAAGTTCTAAAGGATCATTAGTGATGAGGTATCAAACTTTATTCATAGGTTTATCACTTGTAAGCACCTTCTTAAAAAGATAAACAAAACAAGTATTGTCTTTATTCCTAAAATTTTGAATCCCATAAAAATTGAGAAATATATACCCATTAGTCTTTGTAATGTCAGTTACAAAGTGGTGTAAAAAATTCAGGTCAATAGACTTAAGCCTTTAATACCTTTTTATAGTTGGAGGTTAACAATCGGTTTTTGCTCCTATAAGTAAATCCAAGATAATATTTTGTTAGTGCGTGAATTTTTGCATCATCTTAAAAAACCTACGGCTTATACTATTGCTAAAATGGCCTTGAAGCTTAACATCCAAAAGGCCTATGACCATGTTCATTAGGGATTCCTTGAAGCTACTCTTAGAAAGCTAAGATTCCATAAAGCTATTATTCAATTAATTATTCAATGTCTTACTACTGTTAAATACAATATACTGGTTAATGGGAAGCCTACTAAATCTTTTAGGCCCAAACGAGGTTTCAGATAGGGAGATCCTCTTTCTTCTTGTTTATTTTTGTTTATATCACATATACTCTCTCAGTTCATTTAGAAGAATATCAGGCATGGTTATATTAAGGAGGTTAGGCTATCTAAAAGATGCCCTCTCATGCCTCATATGATATTTGCAGATGATACCATTTTGTTCTTATATGTTTTTGTAGATGAGGCTTTGAAAATTAAAGGGAAACTTGATACTTTCTAGTAAGCCTTGAGGTTAGCTTTTAATTTTGCTAAATCTATTACTATTTTTAGTGACTGGGTACCATCTCATGTGAAGAATTCAATTGTAGAGGTGTTAAAAGTTTCAGAGCTGCAACAGGCGAGCAAATATTTAGGGGGGTGCTAGTAAAAGGGCCACCTTTGCTTGCTTGTTAGATAAGATGGTTAAAAGAGAAGAAAAGTGAAGAAGGAATTCTCTATCTTTAACTGGCAAATAAGTTATGATAAGGTTAGTCCTAACAGTAGTACTTTCCTTCTATGGTAAGGTCAATCCTAACTGTAGTACCTTTTTTCCCTATGTATTGTTTATACATTCCAAAAATGGTGTGCCATAAACTCCAACAGATTGTGGGTAAATTTTGGAGGAGTAAAGAGCCGAGTCCAAGGAAGTTAGCCAAAGATAGTTGGGAGACTTTGACAAAATCTAAATTTTTAGTTTATCTGGGTTTCAAGGATTTTCATATCTATAACCTTGCTTTATTAATAGACTAGGCTTAGAAATTATTACAGAATCTTAAATCTTTATTAATAAAGACCATAAAAGCCTTATCTCATCCTCTTTCTGATTTTTGGGAGGTTCAAACTAAGGCTTAATCATTATGAGGTTTGAGAAGTATCTGTAAACCAAAAGAAGTCCTTTTTATTGGTGGTCATAAACTCATAAATATGGTAAAGGCACTTTTGTTTGGGAGAACCCATGGATTCCTTCTCTCCTAAATTATAAACTATATTCCCCAAAACCTTATCACCTAAGACAATTGAGGGTTTGTGACCTAATTAGGAATACTACTTAGGATTACTCTACCTTAACTGGTTCTATTAATAAAAAGGAGTTAAATGTCATTATATCAGCCCATTTTGGTTTCAATAATAGGGAGGACACTTAGATATGACATTATAACAAAAATAAGACATTACACTATGAAGAGTGCTTATGCTCTTGTATGGAAGTGTTTTAAGAACCTTCAAGAAACCTCCTCATTAGTTCATGAGAGATCTAATGAAATAAGGTTCTGAAAATGATTCTCGGGAATTTCTTTACTCCCAAAAATAAAAATATTTTTGTGGAGGGCCATTGCGAATAAGTTACCTATTGGCCAAGTCCTCAAAAATAGAGAAATGGAAGTTGATGACTTTTGTGCTTTATGTAACCATTCTTTTTAAGAATGTGGAGCATGTTCTATTTCAATGCCCCTTTACTCATAAAGTTTGGTTTAACTCTTCCTTATAATTTTTACCATACTAAGATAACCATTTTTCTATTAAGGAATGGCTAAGAGGGATACGAAGACATTGGGGAATTAATAGTTTTCTCATCATTAAAAAATGTTGTTTTGTTATATGGTGCATTTGAAAAGCTAGAAACACTTTGTTGTTTCTAGGAGTTTCTATTAACCCTATTTCTATTGCTAAATAAACTGATCAACTTGCTGATGAGTTTTTTTAATTATTCCACACATTCTAAGAATTTTGATGTTAATCAAAATCTGAAGCATCAAGATCTCAATGATCAATAGTTTATGCAATACATAGTCAATGTCACCACAAATTTTAGTAAGAAAGTCTTATAGCTGCTATGGTAGTCATTATCAGAAATCTTGCAGAGGCCTTTATAGATGACATCACTTGTTTCAAGCATGATGGTTAAAAAGATTATGCTTATCTCCATGCCTTAGTCTTAGGGCTTCGATTAACTCAAGAGATTGGTCTATCTTCTATTTCAACTTTTCCATTTAAACTTTTTGTTCTAACTCTAATATTATAAATACTATTTTGAACAATAAAATGGAGGTTAATTGGAACATTTTTTGTTTAGTTTATAAGCAAGGGAGAGTCTCTAATTTTAATATTATCAAGTTAAAATTCATCAGTAGTAAGGACAATAAAGTTACTATTTGGTTAGCTGATCAATTAAAAAGTGCAGTCTCCTTTTTTTTCGGTTGCTTGTCCACCTTCCAACTTTTTATAACCTTTTATGGTTAATGGAGTTATTTTCTAACCAAAAATAAAAATTATTCACGGTATACAATTCTTTAAAATTTGAATTTAATTTATTTTTAACTTTTTATTTTTACAAACTGTTGGACTAGGTTGTTATAACCTAAGTCAAGACATTCTTTTTATCTTGACAATATAGATTGAAAGGTTCTAATGTCAATTTTAAGTATTGTTTTTACCATTTATAAGACTTATCTTCAATGGAAGTCAAAATCTTCATATTTTAGAAAAACATCCAAATTCACGATCGGTATCCTCTAAGTAGCGACCGTGACGCTGCTATAAGAATGAATGAAGCTAGGCTACAGGAATTTGAGGGCGAATTAGCAGTCGTCACTCAGCTGAAGGAGCCTTAGTTGAATTACAAAGAAATTTGCAGTCTCAATAGCGCTCATGACAAAGCAAACTCGCGATCGCGAAGTTTAAGATTCGTTAGAAAGACCAACGGCTACTGTTGGCCCTAGTGCCCCAAGAAAGGGGGGTTGAATTGGTGGCAAATTTGAACTTTTGATTTTGGAGGAAGCTCATAAATATGAAAGATTAGAGAAAAGAATGAGAAGAATGAAAGATTAGAGAAATGATAGGAGAAGAATGAACACAAGAGTTTTATAGTGATTCGTGTATTAACCAACCCTACATTCATCCCCCCAATTCACCAATTGGGTATTTCACTCAATCTCTAGTGTTTTACAAGCTCACACTCAACTTAGTGTTTAGGCTCACACCAAACCTTGCAAGTGTTTTTCAAGACTCACACTCAATCTAGTGTTTTAAGCTCATACCAAACCTTACAAGTGTTTTCCCAAGGCTAACACTCAAACCTATACAAGAGTTTTCTATGGCTTGCTCTCAAACCTATAAAAGAGTTTTCTATATAAAAGGTAACTCCCAAACCCAAACAAAAAGGTGTTTAAAGCTCACACCAAACTATGTATAAAGAAATAAAAATTAAAGTTGAGAAATAACTTAGCTAGAGTTGTGGCACATATCAATGATTATCCTCTTGCATTCAAGCCCATTTGGTGATGTATTTATAAGCAATAACCACCAAAGAGATGTTACAAAGAAACTATGTCCAAATCTCCAAGTTGTGTTAGACATATCTTGCATTAAATGCTCATCACATGAAATTCGCGGTCGAGACTGGATTCACGGTCACTAATTTTGAAATATGTCTAATGGCTAGTCCACATGGCATGAAACCATTGGTCTCTTTAAAACTAACCATTGGATCTTTCTAATAGATCTTAAAATTTGCAATTGCTATTTTCCTTTTTCGGACATAATTGTCACTGTGAAATCATCTGTCTAATATGGAGATGTTGTTTTTGAAATTCGCGGTCGCTACTGAAATTTGCGATTGTGACTTTTGAATCTCTCAAAATTCGCAGTCACTTCAAAATTCGCTGTCGCTAATTTCGAAGGTAGATTTTCATACTTGGAGTTTCTTGCTTCTAATCACTTTTATTCAACTTGTAATGAGATTCTATTTTAATATTTGTAAAATCAACACTTAAAATTGATATTAGAACCTTTTAATCTATATTGTCAAGATCAAAAAGAGAGTTTTGACTTAGATTTGAACAACCTAGTCCAACAGCTACTTTTCTTGGACAACCAATGGATAGTTGACACGTGGATTAGTTGTTAGACACAAGACGAGGTTCTTGCCATAATTTTTGACTCCTCAGTGCAAATCAAAAATTCACAACCGCAAAATAGGAGTAACGACCACGACTTCCACCTAACAAGCATTTAATGTTAAATCTGCCTAGTACATCTTGGAAATTTATTGCTAGTTTTGGAGTAACATCTCTTTAGTGCATGTGAGCTATAAATACTCCACCAAACTGATGATAATGTAAGAGTATAACCAATTGATATATGCCAAAACTCTTGCTAAGTTATTTCTCAACTTTAATTCTTCATTTCTTTGTACATAGTTTAGTGTGAGCTTTAAACACCTTTTGGGTTGGGTTTAAGAGTTAGCCCTTATATAGAAAACTCTTGTATAGGTTTGAGAGTGAGCTTTAGAAAACTCTTATATGTTTAAGTGTTAGCTTTGGAAAAACACTTGTAAGGTTTGGTGTGAGCCTAAAACACTAGGTTGAATGTGAGCCTTGGGAAAACACTTGTAAGGTTTGGTGTGAGCCTAAACACTAGTTGAGTGTGAGCTTGTAAAATACTAGTGATTGAGTGAAAGACCCAATTGGTGAATTGAAGAGTGGATGTAGGGTTAGTTAATACCTAAACCCCTATAAAACTCTTGTGTTTATTCTTCTCCTACCCTTTCTCTAATCTTTCATTTTTGTGAGCTTCCTCCAAATCAAAAGTTCAAACTTGCCACCAATTTAGCCCTCTCCCCTCTTAATGCACTAGGGCCAATAATTGGTATTAGAGCTAAGTCTCAATTCAAGCCTCAATTGTGTGAGAAAAGATCAATGGCACAAGAAAGAGTTCACTCTCACCTCAATCCTCACTTTGATGGCAATGATTATGCTCTTTGGAAGCATAAAATGAAGATCTATCTTAATAGCGATCTCATCAACTTATGGGATTATATACTTGAAGAGTGGAAGCCTCCAACAAAGATGGTTGAAGGAGTAGAGGTAGCAATTACAAGAGAAAAATAGAGCAAAGTGCAAAGGAAGGCAAATGGGAAGAATAAGAGGACAATGACTATTCTCTTAAGCTCCATATTAAGAGAAGAAAATGAAGAGTTCAACATTGTCAAACAACCTATGGGATCTAAAAAGCTTTGGAGAATTATCACGAAGGCACTACCTTGGTGAAATTCAGCCAGCTAGAGATGTATGTGACAGAGTGGGAGTTATTTATGATGAAAGAGGATGAGAGCATCATCGATATGACCAATAAACTCTTAGCAATCGTCACCAATATGAAGAAGTTTAGCAAGATTCTCATAAATCATAAGTTAAACTCCAAAATTTTAAAGTTTTTGCCTCTTAAAAAGTTTGATGCTAGAGTGTGCAATATCTAAGAATCTAATCCGAAAATAGGGAGGGTGCCAACGGATGTCTTAATAGGCAAACTCTTAACTCATAAGTTAGCCTTAAAAGAAATGAATAGATGAAAAAGTTAAGAGGACAAAGACATAAAAAGGAGAAGAAAGCTCTGGCCTTCAAAGCTCAAAAAGATTATTCAAGTGACTCAAATGAAAGTGATAAAGAAGAAAAAGTGCTTGCCAAAATATCAAAAAGGACCAAGGAGTTGATGAAAAGGAGAAGAGAAAGAAGAATCTAAAGAAAGTCATAGAATCTAAAGAAATTCATCTTCCTATCATCACAAGGAAAAAAAGAAGACCTTTAAGGCTACTTGGGATGATGATTCAAGTGATAAAGATGAAGATGGAGATGAAGTAGCAAACTTTTGCTTTGTGGCTCAAAAGGACTCCTCCAAGGAGGTAAGTACTTCTCCACATTCTTATGATGAATATAATGCATTTGATGATATATATGAAGAGCTTTTAGAAGCTCTCACTTTGAAATGTGACAAATGTAAGTCAAAAATGAAAACTTACAAGAAAATATGTTCCAAACTAGAGGATGAAATAAATCCTTAAATGATCTTGTAAGTGAGTTGAGGGCTTCTAATGAAGAATTCAAAAAGTCTCTAGAGAGTCTTTCTAAGTCTTCATCCTCTTTTAACTCTTCGAGAAAGGAAAATGACTTTTTAAAGGATGAAGTCATTGAGCTTAGAAATTTTATTTCTAAGTTTCATAAAGGAAAAGAAGCTTTGGATACACTTATTGTATCACAAAGATTTCCTTTAGTTAGGCATGGTTTAGGCTTCAATGAAGCCTCTTCACCTACTTCTTCACCCACTGCATTCATTAGAGCATCAACACCTCAGCCTTCAAGTATTGAGGTAATGGGGAAGAGAGGTGCTTCTAGCACTAAGCCGCATATGCCTAAGGGTAAAGGAAAGGCCCCCCAAGGCTCAAAGAGCAAAATTATGCTTACATTTATAACAAAAAGCATGCTCAAACACACAAACACAAAAAATTATCTTTTACTTTCAATCACTCATGCACTTACATACACTCATAACCGAAGAATGGGAAGGTCCCCTACTCATACTATGGTCGTGCATAGGAGTAAGACTCACAAGTCTAAGCTCCAATGTCATTATTGCATAAAATATGGGCATATCAATGTATTTTGACATATTAGGAAGGCACACCTCAAATTGGAGGACCCTTCCAAGACTACCTCTAAGGACCCAAGTATGTTTGGGTACCAAATCAAAGTGTTTGATATTGTAGGATGGGGACTCCTTCACCAAATTCTCATCATGGAAAATCTAAAGGTGAGTGGAGATTGCTAATGAAGAAGGGATAAAGTTTCAAATGGTTATTTGGTATAAAGGCATTGATACTAAACTTGTAATTTATCCCTTTTACCTTATGTTTTTAACTTAATATATTTATGCATACTTTTAGGGGGAGTTTTATTACTTGATATATCTATGTGTTAACATGTTTGATTTGATTTGATTGATTGTATAATGAGTTGAATCAATTCATTTTGCATTTGAGGTTTTCTACATTTCAAATGTTCAAATCAATCATAAAAAATCATATACTCTATACTAGGGTCATATATGACAATTTTTAAATTTTAAGCCCTAGTTTGTGTGTTCAATCATCTTCAAATGTTTGAATTATTTTGCATTTATGTTTTTTATATAAATTTTTAATGCAATTTATGTTTCATCCATTTATCATCTTATGTGATATATTGTGATCAATTATGCAAAATTACTTATGTTTGCTATTTTAATTTAAGTTTGTACAATTGACAAAGTTTGTGGAATTTCCCTCTCATATTTCGTATTCTCTCTCTTATTCCCACCCATTCCTCTCTTTTTTATCTTAACAAAAGGGGAGAGATAATTAACTAAATATACAAAGAGGGAACATACAAAAAGAGGAGATAAAATTGACAATTATCTTATTAGAATAACTAAAGGGGAGTATGGATTGAGGAGGAGCAATTTCATATTTATGATTTGAATCACTTCACAATCATTCTCTTAGGAGTATGCATAATTGATTTTTTATCCTTTGCATATTCAATCTAGATTGTCAAAATCAAAAAGGGGGATATTGTTGAACTAGGTTGTTCAAACCTAAGTAAAGACATTCTTTTGATCTTGACAATATAGATTGAAAGTTTATAATGTCAATTTTAAGTGTTGTTTTTACAATTTATAAGAGTTATCTTCAATGGAAGTCAAAATCTCCATTTTTTAGAAAGACATCCAAATTCACGGTCGGTATCCCCTAAGTCGTGACCTCGACACTGCTATAAGAATGGATGAAGCTAGGCTAGAGGAATTTGAGAGCAAATTCGCAGCCGCCACTCAGCTAAAGGAGCCTTGGTTGAATTACAGAGGAATTCATAGTTTCAGTCATGCTTATGACAAAGCAAACTTGCGACCGTGAAGTTTAAGATTCGTTAGAAAGACCAAAGACTACTTTTCTTGGACAACCAATGGATAGCTGACACGTGGACTAACCATTAGACACAATACGGGGTTCTTGACGCAATTTTCGGCTCCTCAATACATATTGAAAATTCACGACCGCGACTTCCGCCTGACAAACATTTAATGCTAAATCTGTCTAGCACATCTTGGAGATTTGTTGATAGTTTTGGAGTAACATCTCTTTGGTGGATGTGAGCTATAAATACTCCACCAATTGATATGTGTCAAAACTCTTGCTAAGTTATTTCTCAACTTTAATTTTTCATTTCTTTGTACATAGTTTGGTGTGAGCTTTAAACACCTTTTGGGTTGAGTTTGACAGTTAGCCCTTGTATAAAAAACTCTTGTATAGGTTTGAGAGTGAGTCTTAGAAAACTCTTGTATAGGTTTAAGTGTTAGCCTTGGGAAAATACTTCTAAAGTTTGGTGTGAGCTTAAAACATTAGGTTGAGTGTGAGCCTTGGGAAAACACTTGTAAGGTTTGGTGTAAGCTTAAACACTAAGTTGAGTGTGAGCTTGTAAAACACTAAGTTGAGTGTGAGCTTGTAAAACACTAATGATTGAGTGAAACACTCAATTGGTGAATTGGGGAGTGGATGTAGAGTTGATTAATACTCGAATCACTATAAAACTCTTTTGTTTATTTTTTTCCTACCATTTTTCTAATCTTTCATTTTTGTGAGCTTCCTCCAAATCAAAAGTTCAAACTTGCCAGCAATTAAACTCCCTTTTCTTGGTGCACTAGGGCCAACAAAAACTTTATTATATTCAAACACAAAATTCAATCAAAAAATTATACATACTCAACTATAAATTGTCATCCTACACTTATTTACCAAGTTATTTATATTTATATTTTTATATTATCTCATAAAAATAATATATAATATTAAAAATAATAAACATTTTTAAAATTTTTATTTGCTAATAAAAATTTATATATATGTGTATGTGTGCACGCACACACACACGAGCGTACAAGTGAGCGTGTTAAAATTTTATCAACAAAGTATTTAACTAGTGAAATTCAAGAATGTTCATTATTTTATTCAAACCACTAAACCAAACTACTAAAATAGCTAATTTTATTCGGTAATAATTAAAAAAGTTCAATTGAGTTTCAAATTTTCTCTAACTATTTTAAAATAATTAGTTTTGTTTGTTAAAAAACTATTAAACCAATCTGGAAACTGTTTTATAATCTATATGTACATATTAATTTTTTTATTTATATTACTTAAATTTTATAGCATTTGTAATAAAAATTATTCTAAATTTAAAATTTTTCATATCAATATTTCATTTCATTTTTGTAAAAAATATTAATTTGTAAATTAAAAATTATACTATTAATATATTAAGATTATTTTTTTATAATGAAATACATATATTCATATTAAATATAAACATATATTTATTTCTTTTTATATTTCAATTTCTAGATATATATCTCTGTATTATATTCCTTTTGATTGAATTAAAAATATTTTTTATAATTTCTATTTCAAATCATTTTAAAACTTAAACCAAAGAGTGTTATTTTACTTTAGTTTAATTTGATTTATGCAGCCAAACAATTTATTTTAATTTAAAAAATAAGAAATCTCATTTGGTATTACTTTCTATTTTATGTTTTTTTTTGTTGTTAAAATAAAAAATATGTTTTAAAATTAAAATTTATGATTTTTCTATTTTTATTTTTAATCTATTTTTAACAAATGTGAAAAAAATAAAAAAAAATAGGATATGTATACTTATGAAAAATTGAGATTATTTTTTATTATTTAGAAAATATTAGGGATGATCATAAGTCAAGTGTGAAACATATTTTAAAATATTTGTATCCAATTCAGAAGAGAAATAAAATATTTGATTCATTTGAGTTGGGTTAATAATGAATTGGACACGAGTCAGAGATATGATTTTTTTTAACCAAAAAATCAATTTATTTTGTTATTTTTTTAACTCATATATATATATGAATTAACAAAATATAAA
>CATIWR010013901.1:0-26995 GCA_949677035.1 Omphalea diandra | reverse complement strand
ATATATTGTATCTTTTCATATGTCTCAATTACATTTTTTTTATTTAAAATCACAAGTTATTTAGTAAGAATAAAAACTATTAATTGTGATAAAATTTTTTTTATCATTTTTATAAATTTATTTAACATAGTTTCAAAATATTATTATGACAATATTACTTATTATATCTAATTTGGTGGGCAATAAAAATTTGACACTAATATATTGTGACAAAATATTATGATAAAAAAGTTTATATCATAATTTATCATGGATGCTCATTTGTTATATAATAAAAATTTTTGAATTAAAATTTTTGGGCTCAATGACTCTAAATACTCAAATCTTTTTGTAAATTTTCAATTGTATTCAAAGTTTTTAATTGGGTCAATTACACCGTAATTTGATGAATTAGTTTTTTAAATTTTACCCTAAGTCAAAATCATGTTTAGTAATGTATATATTTATACTCAATTCACCATTATATTTTTTTAATTAGTTCAATTAGATTCAAATTTTAGTTTAAATTTTACTAAAATAATATTTTTTTTTACTTAATTTAAATAATTTTTCAGAAAAATATAAAAATTTTATTTTTATTTTAGTTGATAAATAATTAATTTTACATTAATTTCATGTTTTTAATTATAAAATTTTATTTTATTTATTTAAATAATAAACTAATAAATCCCTAAACAATTATTACAACGATAAATTTTTTGATAATGTTTAGGTTCATATCATGAAATTGGTTTTTTAAATAATTCTTAGAAGTTTTATTTTAAATAATTTAAATGATTTATTATTTAAAATATATAATTAATTTTTTATGCGAGATTGAAATAATTTTTTTAAATCAAAGATTGAGAGATTTATAACTTATAAATTTAAATTTCAAAAATTTTTAAAAATTTAAAATTTAAATACAAAATTGTGATATAAACGTATATACTAAATTTAATTAAATAAAATGAGATAAAATTGAATAAAAATAAAAAGTATCATTTTAATTAAGCTCATGTAATTAGTTTTTAAATATTTCTTAAAGTTTTTATTTTAAATAATTTATATCATTTATTATTTAAAATACAAAAATTAAATTTTTAAGGAGATATTGAAAGAATTTTTTTTTTAAAATGAGATATTGAGAGATTTTATAAATTATAAATTTACAATTTACAATTTTATAGATTTAAATAGAAAAATTCAATTTCTTCATGTAAAAGTATATATAATAAATTTAATTAAGCAAAAAATATTAAATTGAATACAAAATAAAAGTTTCATCTTAATTGAGCTCATGTAATTAATTTTTTACATATTTTTTAAGTTTTTATTTTAAATAGTTTATATTTTTTAAAGAGAGATTGAGGGAAATTTTTTTAAATGTAAAATTGAAAGATTTTATGAATTATAAATTAAAATTTTAAAATTCATATTTTGAAATATAAATTATAAATTATAAAAATTCATCATATAAAAGTATATAATAAATTTAATTAAATAAATTAGATAATTTGAATAAAAATAAAGTATCATCTTAATTAATATCATGTAATTGATTTTTTAAATATATCTTAGAAGGTTTTATTCTAAACAGTTAAAAAAAATTATTATTTAAAAAGAATTTAAATTTGTAAGAAGATTGAGAGAATTTTCTTGAAAAAAAAAACAGAGAGATTGAGATACTTTATAAATTGTAAATTTAAAATTTTAAATATTAAATTTAAATATAAAATTAGAATTCATCATACAAAAGTATATAATAAATGTAATTAAGTAAAAATGAAATAAAATTGAATAAAAATAAAGGTATTATGTTAATAAAATTATAAACTTAATTTTAGATTTGATTGAATTAATTGAAAATTTATAAATGTCAATTGATTATAAATATGCACTCTACTAAATTTTGATTTTGATTTAAGATATAATTAAAAACAATTCGTCAAATTAGAGTGTAATTGACTTAATTTGAAAATTTAAATACTATTGAAAATCACATAAATGTTTGAATTTTTTAGGTCATTAACTAAGTTTTTACCATAATTTTTAAATGATTTGATACATAAAATAAATTTATTACAAGTTTATTTATTTTTATAATAACTGTGTTAAATTTGATTTTTATCATGATAACTCACATATGAAGATAAAATTAATATTATCACAAAATTTTTTATTATAATACATAAATTTTTTTGTTATTAGTGATTTGTTATAATTAAACATTATATGTTTATTTATAAATTAGTTTAAATTTTGATATATGACTTGAATATATTTATGGACCTAGTCAATTATTTGTTTTCATTATATAAAGTAATTTGTTTTAAAAATAAATTATATTTGATGTATAATAAAAATAAAAATAAATTTTTAATCAAATTTTGTTTTATATAAAATTTGATTAAAAATAATTTTTAAGAAAAAACTATTATTTTTTCTAAATAAATTTTAAGAAAATATTACATAAATGATAAAAATTTAAATTTAAAAATTAAAGAACAAATGACTAATTTCAAAATATTAATTTTAATAATAAATTCGAAATTAACTGGAAATTAAATAATTTAAACCCGACCAAACCTGATCTAAAAACAGCTCAACCTGAAATGACCTGAACCGACTCGTTTGCCTCTCTACTTGAAGCTATCAAAATGCAGCTTTCATTTCAAATTATTGATGAGCTTATCCTCTTTAATTTTTTTTTTTTCTCTCTCTCGATGATTCTTCATTAGTGGCGTCAATGGGGAAACTCTAATCCATGATTTTTATTGGTACTCATCTGCATATTTCATCTATTGGAGCTCCTCACAATCCCAATCAAAATGTCTCAATCGTCCACACCCATGGCAAAAATTTAAGAAGTGCTCCAATTTGAAGGAGAGCCGTCACTATCTACTAGAATCATCCTACATCTTCACTTCCCTCACTAAAGGCTTTGATAAATCCACCGAGAGCCTAACCCATAAGTAATGACTCCAACCACCACCATGTTTGATATCCAACTTCCACTACCCTCCCAGCCTTTTCTCCCACAGTATCGACAACATCCTTTATCATCCTTTTAAAAGGGACATTATAGATTCTTAGTCAAAATTCCTCTGTATCAACGACAATTTCTTTTGGTAGAACATCACTATGGATACTCTTGAGAACAAGGAGATGGTTGTCAAGAGACCATGGTCTGCTATGAAGTACCCTTACCTTATCCCTCTCAAATTAGAACAAAAAAGTGTTATACACCCAAACCGAAAGCCAAAACCGTTGCTTAATTTCCACATGCTCGAGAAAGTGTGCCTCATGGCTTCCATATTAATTAATTTCGTTGTAAGTAATTTCCCTGCCAAGCTAAGATTGCTTTTGATTTCCTCCTTAATTCGGTTAACGTGCAGCTTAACAATTTCCTTTGCTTCCTCCCCTGTCAATTTGAATTCCGTCCATCTATAAGCCTCACTCGATGCCATTTGGAGCCACCAAACGGTGGAAACAAACCCTCAACCCGGGTGTTTCACTCTTGAAACCAAGACTGTACCAAACACATAGAGCCTAGATAGCATGACCAAGAGAAGAGAGAGAGGAGACTTTTTTTTAAATCAATCACTCATTTTTTTATCTCGTGCGTAAAATGTGAATACAATTAGTAGCAGGAGAACGGGACAATCCAATTCTACCAACGCGCTTTTGTAATGAATCTTAAAAGGGGAATGGTTTTGTGCCACTTACTAAATTAATTGAATGATAATAATAAATTTTAAATAAATATAACATTTAATTTTATTAAATAGTTAGTTAATTAAGTAGATGATTAATTATTATTTTATTAAAATTATTATCAAGTAAATAAAAATTTTTAAAATTTATAATTATCTATAGAGATAATTATAATAAAAAAATTATCTATTGATTAATATTTTAATTTTATGTGACATAATTTTAAGATAAAATTTAATAATGAAATAAAATAATTCCTGATAATCAATCAAATAAATAATATTAAGTATTTGATAATAAAAAATAAACTTTATATATATATATATATATATATATATATATATCAATAAAAAATTTATTAAACTTGAATAAAGTAATTTTGGATAATACATTACATTATCATTAGCATATAAATACTTTGAATTTTGAATAATCAATGAAATTAATTCAAATTTTAGTTTTCTATTTAAAATTTTTACTTCTCAAGTAATTTTTTATTTTAGAAGTTATTTAAAATTTTTACTTTTTAAATTTTTTAATTTTTCGTTCAAAAATCTTTTGTTATATGGTTTTATTTTTATCTTTAAATTTTTATTTTTTTAATTTTCTATCTAAAAGATTTTTTTATATGTTGATTAATTTTTCAATTTCCTATTTAGAATTTTTTTTGATATTGTAGGTTTATGTAACATTATATAAAGCAACGTTATGTAACTATATTATACACAATTATTTAATAAATGACAAATAATTGTTTGAAATCAATTCTAAAATTAGAATTAATAATATATACTAATGGTTTTATAACACTTAACTGTGGTAACACGATTAAAGACTAGATTTACTTTTTTATTAATGTTATATTATATTTGATTAAATGCACTTGTTTAGGCTTAAAAGTACTTTTACCTAATCTTAATTAAATGTATGCTCTAAAGATCAAGATCTATTAATTTTAGTTCAAATTTATATATTTCAAAATCCATCTTTCAAATCCATAATCTATATTCTTTGATTTGTGATTCATAAAGTCAAAAAATCTTTTTGGAAATTGATTACGTGTTAAATATATTAAAGTAAAAAAAATAAAGTAAAAAACAAATTTGGAGTTTATAATAGGATAGGAAGGAAGTAAAGAAAGAAGATAAACATGTTTTAGGAACATGGAATAGTAGAAGTTAAGAAAATAAAAGGTGATGTTCCTCGGTTACTAAACATATGGAGTTTATAACAAAGGTATGTTTCAAATGCAAAGATAGTGAAACATATACAGAAAAACCAACATACAAATTGTTGGCCTTTGTGCACTAAAAAATGGGTTGAATTGGTGGAAAAAATGAATTTTTGGATGGAGTCCAAACAAATTAAAGTTTGAGGAAAGAGAGAAGAAGAATCAACATATGCAATTTATAGTGGTTTGGATGTTAACAAAACCTATACCCACTCTCCAATTCCACAATTACGTATTTCACTAACTTTCAAAGGTGTTTTACATGCTCACACCAAATTTATTGTTTAGACTCACACCAAACCTAAATTACAATTGTGTTTAAGGCTCACACACAACCTTACATGAGAGTTTTTTTTTTTTTTTTTTTTTTCACTTAGACTCACTCTAAAACTGAAATCCAAAGTGTTTATGGCTCACACCAAACTTTCAACAACCAAAGTACAAAGAATAAATGAGTTTAAGTGTTAAGAATTGGACATAATAAATGGTTATCCTTTTACATTAAAAGCCATTTGGTGTGGTATTTATAAGTTCTAACCACTAAAGTGTTGTTACAAACAAAACTATGTGCAAATCTCTAAAGTTAGGTTGGCAAATCCTCCATTTAATGTTTGTCAGAGTTAAGTCACAGTCACGATTGACGTTTCACTCTGGATTTTGCTTTTTCTCAGTCTCGATCTTTAAATGTATCTAACGACTAGTGACACCTATCACTCAAACATCGGTTTTTCAATAGACTAGTCGTTGGTTACCTCTAACAGATTACAAATGTCATTGTCAAGACGTCTTGGTTGGGATCGCTATTGAGATAGCGTTGGAATAAGGGCACCACTACTTTCATTGTAAATCAAACTAAAAGATCACATTTCATCTTAAGGGTATGTCGTTGTCGCTAGTAATATTTACAATTGTGAACTTTAAATCTCCTAACGTTCTCATGGACACATGAAACTTATTAATTGGCTTTCCAATTAACCATTAGAGGACTTCTTAAAGCTTTTGAATGTCATGGTCATGAAACTTACCATGACTCTCAATTTGAAATAAGCTGAAACTTTTCATTCCTCATTTTTTTGAGGTAGTGGTCATTATCTCCTTGTAGTGGTAATGATTTTGAAACTTGGAGATATTTACTTCCATTCAACCTCTAATGAGTGTTTTTACTTAATTTCTATAAAATCAACAGTTAAATAGGCATTAGAACCTTTCAATTTATATTGTTAAGATCTAAAGAGAGCTTTAACTTAAGTTTGACCAACCTAGCCCAACAATCTCCTTTTTTTTTTATTTTGACAATCTATATTGAATATGCAAAGTATAAATGCTCTAAAGTGCATACTCTCATAGATATTAAGTGTTTGGAAGTTAATGGATATAGTTCCTTTATAGATCAAGGTAATATAATGAGCACTTCAAATCAAGGTAAAATAATGAGCACTTTAAACACAAAGGCTTGAATTTAGAAATGTTAAAAAAAAAAATTGCTCCTTCTCAATCCATACTACCCATTAGAATGTTAATTGATCCAACCAATTATTATTCATATTATCTCTTCCCCCCTTTATCAAGATAAAAAAGAGAAGGAATAATAAGAGAGATATCAATTAAAAACACAATGTCAATTAATCCATAATCATATGAAAAGAGCAACAAAAGATAAGAGATAACATATAAAAAAAAGAATTAATACTTCATTAATAGTAAACACAAGTACATATATAAGATTTCAAACATTACAAAATGTTTAATCACATAAGTTAGGACCTAAAGATTAGATAAGAAAAATAAAGAACACAAAACTAAAAACATAAAATCATTGAAAGTGAAGATAATAAACAAAAAACAAATAAAAGCTAGAAAGTGGGGGAAATGTCATCATCATCACCATTTCCATCTTTATCTTATTCTTCATTATTGCCTTCATTACCTCCTTCTTCTTCCTCATCTTCAAAAAACTCAAAATTTTGTAAGTGACATGGTGATGAAGGGCTAAGCTTCTCTTAAATTTCAATGATATCACCATGGAGGTGTTTGAGGAAGTTAAATCTCTTAAGGACCTTTTTCAATGGCTTAGATATCTTTGCCAAAGAAGAGGTTTTAGAAGAAGAGGGAGGAGAAACTTAAGCTGTACCTTTTGTTTTTGTCGGTGCTTCCTCTTCTTTAATCACAAGCCTACTCCTTTTTTAAGCTTATGAGGCTTGTTGTTTGTTTTGCTCCTTTAGCTCCCAACAGGTATTCAAAAGAGTTTGGCTTAGTGGATTTGGCATTGATAAGATGGTCAAGGTCATGGAAATTTTTGTTAGAGAGGTAGGATTTGTTCAACCTAGCTTGGGAGTTATGGTAAACCATACTTATTTTGATGATTACAAGCACATGTACAAGCTAACTCTTGTTCAAATTTGGTGTGTAAGATCTTGCAGGTACATCAATCTTTTGATCAAAGGCTTTTAGAAGAAGAGTTTCGGGAAAAACTCTAAGTATTTAAAGCCAACGAGTGTTGCTACATTTCAATAGGCATTCAACTTCATCAACAGGCATTGAAGGTTCTCAACAGGCAATGAAGTGACACCCAAATATGAGTTAAAGGTTCAGACCGCTTAACCAATGACTCTCTCAAGGCACAATAGGCACTGGATGACTCAAACACTTGAGCTTTGTAAGTTAACCTTCATAATGAGCGTGGCTTATCGATACCTCAACAAGCATTGCATTTTCGCAACAAGCGTTAGACCAAGTGACTTGATGTGAACAAAACTCTCAAAGTCTCAACACGAGCATTGGACTTATGCTAATGGGCATTAAAAAAGCACCCAGGCAGAGCTAAAGTTTTTGAACCCTCCAATGGGAGTTGTTCAAAAATTCAACAGATATTAGAATCTTTTTCAAAGAGCTTTGAGAATAAGTCAATAGCCATTGAGACACTGTAGAAAACCTTGAAAAATAGAACATCAAGTTCACATTATTTTGAAAACTTCAACAAGATTGTCCATATCCTAAATGGAGTTGAAATTGAATTCCAACAAGTGTTGAGAGGCTCCAACAGTTATTAAAGGAGATGGTGACTAAAAAATTGAGAAAGTTAAAAGACGAGTGTCTAGACAAATCTCTATCTAACACCTAGTTCCAATAAGAATTTCAATGAAATTAACAATCGTTGAAGTTGTATTCTTACCAAACAATGAGTGAAGAGACTGTCTAATAGGCATTGAGTGACTACTTTATGACACGGAGTGACAACCTTCTTTCAAATGACTAGTTTCATGTCTCTGCATATAAAAGGACTCTCCCATAGCAAAATTTAGCATGAAAAATAAGAAAAATGGTCAAAAGTGAGTATATTCTATTTTGAAAGCAATCTTTAATAAATAGGTAAAACAAATGAGATTTAGCTTCAAGGGAAGATCTTTGTCAAAAGCTTGCAAAAGTCATCTTCAAAACATTGTTGAAGAACAAGCTTTAAGACATATCTCAAAACTCTCCACCAAGTAAAGCAATTCTTATAAATGTATTTTTTTTATTGTTTATTACTTGAGTGAAAGTATTCTTTTTCATCTTTAAGTTGTAGATTCCTTAGAGAAAGGTTTTGGTTTAAGATATCTTAGAAGATCCAAATCATTTTTGTGAAAGGTTTAAGGTAGTATCTATATACTACTTTAGGAAAAGGTTTTAGTAGCACCAAGAAGTCTACTTGTAATGGCTTGGTAATGCCCCAACACTACTAGTGTAAAGGTCATTGATAGCACCTGAAAGCTATCAAGATAGTGAAAGGCTCTAGTGGAATACTAGAGGAGAGGATATAGATAGGATTGTGTCAAACTTTTATAAATTAATTGTCTCAATTTCCTATTATTTTTGCACACAACTTTAATTGTTTTTACTTGTCATTGCCTTATTTAACTCCTCCCAATGGAATTAGTATCAGAGCCTATCTCTCTTTATCGAGGCTTAAGTGCTCAAATTAAAGATCATGACAACTCATGAGGAATCACAATCAATTCATAAGCCACCATTCTTTAAAGGAAACAACTATGAGCATTAGAGAAATCATATGAAAATCTTTTTAGATAGTGAAACCATAGATCTATGGGACATTGTCGGTGAAGTAAGAGAACTTCTAACTAAATTGATTAGAGATGTTATTATTCACAAATCCAAGAGTGAATGGACAATGGAAGAAAAGAAGGCAAATTTGAAAAATAGATGAGCAATTCATGTTCCCTTTTGTGCTATCCATAAATCTCAGTATGCAAAGTTATAAATGTGCACATTGGCAAAAGAAATCTAAGACACTTTGTAGGCTCAATATGAAGGCACCAACGAAGTTAAAAAGAAAAAGATACAAATGAATATTTACGTGTATGAAACATTTGTATACCAGCCTAATGAATCCATTATTGAGATGTACAATAGGTTCATTGACATTATGGGCACTTTCGAAACTCTTGGAAAGTCCTACTCCAATGAAGATATGGTTATAAATATCCTAAGAAATCTTTTAAAGGACAAATAGGAAGCTAAGAAGACAACCATAGAGGAGGCTAATAAGCTGGAAGTCCTATCTCTAGATGAACTCATGGGAAAGCTTCTAGCTCATGAAATCACTCTTAAGAAGACATTTGAAAGCTCTGGAATGAGAAAGAAAGACTTGGCCCTAAAAGCCAAAGAGATACATACAAAATCCCCTTCTTCTTCTTATTTGCTAACATCTTCTTCTAATGATGATGAAAAATAACAATGAAGATGAGCAACTTGCCCGCATAACAAATAAAGTAAAAAAAAAATCTCTCAAAGAGCAAAAGGGCAAGGAGATACAAGAAGAAAAGTAGTAAGAGTAAACTCATTTGCTATGGATGAAATGAGAAAGGGCACATCAAGTTAGATTGTCCTAAGGTAAAAAAGAATAAAGCTCTTGCTAAGAAATACACCTCCAAGAAAGATAAGGAAGAGTACAAGGCTACTTAGGATGACACAAGTAACTTTGAACTTAATAAGGACACCAGAAAAGAGCAAGCCAATCTATGCCTCATGGCAATTAAGGAGAGATTAGATGAGTCCTCAAGTAAGCACTTATCTAACAATGTTATTGATAACAATGATGAGAATGAGGTAAATCCTCTTGATTCTTGTTATAGAGATGAGCTATGTTAAATTATCACCAAGTTGACCATGAAAATTGAGGTTCTCAAGTCTAGCACTTTCACTATTAAGAAAGAGAATAAACCCCTAAAGGATTGTGTTAAGAGTCAAAAGACTCTGGCTAAGGAGTTTGAGTCTCTAGTCGCTGAGAATTATAAGCTCAGGGATAATCTCAACAAATTGACAAAAGGAAAGGAGAAACTAGACTCCATCCTTGAAATTTAAAGGAGCCAATCCATTCAACATGGATTAAGATATAATGCTACTACCTTTACTATTCCTTCTACTTTTAAGATAGTCTTTGTCAAATCTAAGGAAGTTAACATGCCTAAACTAATGAAACTGCCAAAAGTTCCCAAAAAGGGAAATGCCAAGACCAATGGCACAAAGGCTAAGTCTCAGCCTATTCACATATAAATGAGACATACTCCTTCTAGAGCCAACTGTGCCTACATATATTATTCTTGCAACCCTAAAAGGCAAAGTCTTTAAAGGTACAAGAATTGACATAATCATGGATATAGGTATACACCTTACATGAAAGCACCTCACATGAGAAACACTTTTAGACAATTAGTTCAAAGGAGTTACAAATCTTATAAACACCATGTGCATGCTCCACCTTGGAATAAGACATTTATGCACTTTAATGGTGAATGCTTCTATTGTGGTATCTATGGTCATATTGCATATCATTGCCTTGCTAGAAGGCATGATGAATAAATGGTTAGAACTAACCTTTTAGGACCCAAGAAGATTTGGGTACCTAAGACTTTATTCTCTTTATTTTTACATATGTGCTTAAAATCCCAAGTTGGAAATCAAGAGTGGTATCTAGACAATGGATGTTCAAAGCACTTGATAGGAGAAAAGAAGTTGATAAAGTTTTAGTTGTTGATAGACTCAAACATAATCTATTGAGTGTAAGTCAGCTTTGTGATAATGACCTCAAAGTTATGTTTGAATCACAAGCTTGCTATGTGTCAAGGATGAGTGACAATAAATTTTATTCATTGGGAAGAGAATTCATAACATTTATGTCACTAATTTAAATTCTTTCATTAACCATCATGCAAATTGTCTATTATCTATAGTGAATGAAGGTAAAACCTAGCATAAAAGGCTTAGACTTTCTAGCATGGAACTCCTTAACAAGCTAAAAAGGAGAAACTTGGTTAAAGGTCTGCCAAAAATCAAGTTTGTAAAGGAAGAAGTTCGTGAAGCATGTCAAAAAGGAAAACAAGTAAAATCTTCATTAAAAGCCAAGAACCAGGTGAGTTCAACTAGACCCTTACAAATGCTTCAATGGATTTGTTTGAACCTTTTAGAGTGTCTAGCTTAAGAGGCATGCATTATGCATTTGTCAAAGTAGATGACTACTTTAGGTTCACTTGGGTGTTATTCCTCCCACATAAGGACTCTTGTTTTGATGCATTTAAGACCTTTGTCATGAGAATTCAAAACCAAAAACGATTTGAAAGTCTCTTTAATTAGAAGTAACCATGGATGAGAGTGTGAGAATGCTAACTTCCATAGTTTTTGTGCTGAGAATGGTATCTTACACAACTTCTCAACTCCTAAAACATCATAACAGAAAGGTGTGGCAGAAAGGAAGAATATAACTCTTCAAGAGATGGTTAGGACCATGTTGAACCAATACAATATTCCTAAGTATTTTTGGACTGAAGCTATAAACATTTCTTATTATGTCTTAAATAGAGTATTCGTAAGGCCCTTGTTAAATAAAACTCCTTATGAGTTATAGAACAATATGAAGCCTAAGATTGCATATTTTAAAGTCTTTAGTTGTAAGTATTTTATTCTAAACACTAAAGACAACCTTAGCAAATTTGACTCCAAATTCGATGAAGGAATTTTCCTTGGATACTCTACTATCAGCAAAGGGTATAAAGTCTTCAATAAGAGAATACTTGATGTTAAGGAGTCCATGCATGTTGTTTTTGATGAATCTGATCCCACTTCTTCAAGAATATAAGAAGATGTTGATGATCTTGTTGGTCCCATGAGTGACTTGAATATTAGAAAATAAAGGAAGAATGTGGATAAGCCACAAGAGATCTTCAAGAAAATTCATATCAACCTCTTCCCACTCTAAATAAAGAGCAAACTCAACTGGAAAGGGACTAGATCTTCAAGAAATAGCTTTCAAGAGATCTCATCATTTATGATCCTTCAAGTCAGGTAACTACTATATCATCATTTAGAAATGCATGTATAATCCCTAAGACCATAAATGAGGCTATAAAAGATGAACATTGGGTACTTGCTATGCAAGTTAAACTCAATCAATTTGAAAGGAAAAAAGTATAGACCTTAGTTCCTAGACCTTAAAAACATTCCATTATTGGAAGTAAGTATGTCTTTATGAATAAGTTTAATGAGCATGGAACCATATTTAGGAATGAGGCTTGGTTAGTAGCCAAAGGCTATAACTAGGAAGAGAGAATTGACTTTTATAAAACCTTTATTCGAGTAGCAAGGTTAGAAGCCATTAGGATTTTACTTGCATTTGTTTCTCATATGAATTTTAAATTATATAAAATGGAAGTCAATAGTGCTTTCCTTATTGACTACATTGATGAAGAAGTATATGTTGAGCAACCCCTTGGTTTTGAAACCCATTGCTTTTCTAACCATGCGTTCAAGCTCACTAAAGCCTTATATGGCTTGAAGCAAGCTCCAAGAGCTTGTTATGAAGGTTGACCAACTTTCTTGTAAAGAAAGGGTTTTCCAAAGTGTGGGCAGACGTAACACTCTTTTCTAAATAGAAGAATGGAGACTTATTGTTTGTACAAATATATGTAGATGATATAATTCCTGGTGCCACTAATGTTTGCTTATGTGAAGATTTTTTCAAAGTAATGAAAAGTGAATTTGAGATGAGTATGATGGGAGAACTCAAGTTCTTTCTCTGATTACAAATCAAACAAAGGAAAGAGGGAATCTTCATAAACCAAGCCAAATATATAAGGGAGCTAATTAAAAGATTTGGCATGGAGAACAACAAATCTTGTAAAACTCCAATGAGCACCAATATCAAGCTAAGCATAGATGAATATGGTATGATTATGGATCAAAAGCAATATAAAGATATGATTGGTAGTCTTCTCTATCTAATTGTATCTAGGCCAGACATTATGTTTAATATGTGTTTATGTACTAGATATCAATCTAATCCCAAGGAGTCTCATATGCTTACTATAAAACACATGCTAAAATACCTTATTATACTTCCAATTTAGGACTTTGGTATCATAAAAGTTTTGAATTAAAAGCATTTTCAGATGTTGATTTTGCTGGTTCCCTAGATAGGAAAAGCACTTTGGGCACATTCAATTATTTAGTGAATGTTTAGTGTTTTGGAGAAGTAGAAAGCAAAATTCAATTGTTTATCTACTACTGAAGTTGAGTATGAAGCAGTAGGTCTTTGTTGTGCTCAAATCCTATGGATGAAGTAATAATTTATTGATTACAAGGTTATTGTAAATTAAGAGGCCATTAAATGTGATAACACTAGTGCCATCAACTTGTCTAGGAGTCTCATTCAACATTCTATGAGTAAGCACATAGATATAAGACATCACTTTATTAGGGATCATGTTAATCATGGTGATATTGTATTGGAATAATACTAACCATTAATTGACTGATACTTTCACTAAACCTTTTTTTGATGAAAGGATGCAATTCATCAAAAAAAGAACTTCGAATGATTGATGAAAGTACATTGAGTTAACATCAACAAGTTCTTCCTTTTTACTTTTGATGATTCATGCTTAATTGTTGATTGATTGATGATTGATATACTACTTGACTTTTGCTTGAAATGATTACTATTGAAGTCTTTAGACTCTATAATCTAAAGATTTAACTGTGTATTATCTTGATCAAATGTCCCTATATTAATTGAATTCATGACTATATCATTAAGTTTGATTAATAATTTACATCAACTAACTTTCAAAATGTTTATTTATTCAGAATATCGATTTTAAACTTAGTTTTATTTTAGAAAACAAGGCCAACGGTCATTGTGAGTTTGCCAACGACCGTTGTGTTATTAATAAGTTCCACATTTTAACTTTTATATGTCCCCACGATCATTGTGAATTTCCAATGACTATTGTTCTTCACCTAATGGGTGTTGTGATCAACAACTATCGTTGAATGAAGAACACTTGTTTGATCAAGCTAACAGTCATGTCCAACCACTGTTGTTTTAATTACAATAGTCGTTGAACACTCATAATGGTCATATTATTTAAAGAAATAGGGACCTCTTCAAACTTCTATATAAACCCCATAAACCCTAAAGTTGTTTTACTTTTGCTTTTACTATGCTTTGGTTTTCTATCTCTCTTTCTCTCTCTCTCTCTATCTCTCTTTTGTATTTATTGCTATTTGCTTTGCTTTCTACTTGCATCATTTTTCAAACACTAAACGAAATGGCACCTAAAGTTGAATCAACTAAGAGATACAAGTAACCCATAATGCTCCTATTAAAGTTTAGAAATTAAAGAAATTGTAATCTCAATGCTTGCACAATAAAAGAAAATATCATTTGAACCATCCTCAATACCTTAATCCTTGAAGAAAGCCAAATTTGTCTAAGAATCAAAAGGAAAAGGGAAGGAGACAAAAACAGAGCAAACCCTTCTTATTCTCCATAAATTCCACCTCAAACTAGAGAAGGAGAAGGAATTAGCCCTCAAACTCCTCAAAAGGCATCTTAGGGGAGGTAAATTTTTTGAATGGGGTGAGTTACAGAGGTATAGGTTGGCATAACAAGTATAAGATCTTATGATGGGATAGGTTGGGAACTCTTTTGTCACATAAAAGAGCCCTCCTATTTAGAGCTTACTATCAAATTTCTAACCACCTTAAAAGTTCTAGAAAATAATTGCCATGCATATGCATAAGAAGGGACAATCAACTTCAGACTCTTTGGCAAGAAATACACCCTAATCTAAATGAGTTGGCGAAATGCTTATATGCCACCATTGTTGGAATAAAAGAGCATCCTCCTACCTTTTAAAGTGGAAATAAACCAATTTTAAAAGTCAATCATGGATTGGGAGAGCAACTAACAATAAGACATAAAAAATAAAAATCCAAGCCTTGAGGAGAGGTCACTGATTCATAACCTAGAATATCAATGGTAAAGCACAATCAAATGACACCATCATAAACCTATTCTATCTTTGGTGCATAAAGAACAAGCAAAAGATCAACACACGCCTATTCTTAATGTAAAGGATAGATGGTCAAGTCAACAAAGGGAATGAGTTCGTGATGGGGCATTACATAACCAGGATTGCCAAGTATGTAAAGGCTATACCCTCAACAGAAGCAAAACTTTAGGAAAGGAACATTGTGTTGGAGAAACTATTGCACAATGAATCCATTTGTAAGACGTTATTGAGCATGGGAATTCTTTAAAGGCTTAACTCTAGCGTAATAAAGAGAATTATAGAAGAAAGAGAAATACCTGAACCAAAATAGGATGATGAAGAGGTTGAGGAAGCTATTCGAGTAGGGATTGCTACTGTGGAAGAAACTAAAACTAGTACTGATACTTTTGGTCCTACTACTACTTCTCTCTTAGATTTTGAGCAAAAGGTCCTTGATCAACTGCCAAGCATCTCTAGTGTTGTTCAAAGGGTTGAATCCTCCACTATCTCCCTTCACCAAAAGGTGTAAAAACTTTAAAGGGATATGAAGGATGTCAATCATACCCTAGATTGGATTGTGGAAGGGCTAAATTTGCCACTTGGAAGTCCAACTACTCTAAAAGAGTCAAATGCAGCAGTAGAGCCCAATGACAAGCCTTAGAACCTTCCCTAAGACCCTCACCTCCAATCATCTCCATATTGCATATTTATCTTTGTTTTATTTCTTTTATCTTTATTTTCTAAAAAATGTTGATGTAAGGGATGTCATTTCTTTAATGATATAAATATTCTCTCACTTTGCTTATTCCTACTTGAATTAAATTTGTTGTTTTTATACTTATGTATTGATTTTTGATAATGACAAAGGGGGGAAATAACTAATGAACTTTGAATGTTATAAGTAAGGGGGAGATAGTATGAAAAAGCAAGATAAGACAAGGGAAATGAAGATCTGTATGAATTTGTTTTGTAAAGAACTTAGTTTGTATAACTTATTCTAAAAATGCATAAACAATAAAACAAAAGGGTAGTAAAATGATCCATTATAACTTATGCACTTCTCTGTTATACTTGAGATTATATGACATACATTTGTTATAAGATTGTTTATCCTTAAATAGATTATTTTTCATCATCATAAAAGGAGAGAATGTTAGACCTAGCTTAGGGGTTTTGGTAAACCAAACATGTTTTGATGATTACAAATACATCTACAAGCTAACTCTTATTTAAGTTGGTGTGTAAGATCTTATAGGTACATTAATCTTTTGATCAAAGGCTTTTAGAAGAAAAATTTTAAGAAAAACTCTAAGTATTCAAAGTCAACAGGTGTTGTTGCATTTCAATAGGCATTGAATTTCATCAATGAGCATTGAAGGTTCTCAATAGGCATTGGAGTGACACCCAAATATGAGTTAAAGGTTCTGGACCCCTCAACAAACAACTCTCTCAAGGCACAATAGGCATTGGATGACTCAAACACTTAAGCTTTGTAAGTTGACCTTCAAAACGAGCATTGCATTTTCATAATGGGTATGGCTAATCAATACCTCAATAGGCATTAGACCAAGTGACTTGATGTGAACAAAAATCTCAAAGTCTCAACACCGACATTGGACTTTTGCCAACATGCATTAGAAAAACACCTAAGTAGAGCTAAAGTTTTTAGACCTTCTAAGGGGAGATGTTCAAAAAAATTCAATAGGCATTGGAATCCTTTTCAACAAGCATTGAAAATAAGCCAACAACTGTTGAGACATTATAGAAAACCTTGAAAAATAAAGCATCAAGTTCATAACCTTTTGGAAACTTTAACGAGCATTGGCCATATCCCAACTGGAGTTTAAGTTGAATGCCAACAGGTGTTGATAAGCTCTAATAGGTGTTGAGAAGCTCCAATAGTCATTGAAGGAGTTGGTGACTAAAAACTTGAGAAAGTTAAAAGAAAAGCATTTAGAGAAATCTCTCTCTAATAGCTAGTTCCAATGGTCATTTCATTGAAATCAATGGCCATTGATGTTGGATTCTCACCTAACAACAGGCGTGAAGACTGTCCAATAGGCGTTGAGTGACTAATTTATGACATAGAGTGATAACCTTCTTTCTAATGGCTAGTTACGTGTCTCTACCTATAAAAGGACTCCCTCATAATATAATTTAGCTTGAAAAAAGAGAAAAATAGTAAAAAACGAGTATATTCTATTATAAAAGCAATCTTTAACAAAGATTTGAAAACAAGTTAGATCTAGCTTAAAGGGAAGATCTTTTTAAAAGCTTGCAAAAGTCATCGTCAAAATAGAATTGAAGAACAAGCTTTAAGACATATCTCAAAACTCTCCACCAAGCCAAGCAATTCTTATGAGTGTATTCTTTATTGTTTATTACTTGAGTGAGAGTATTCTTTCTCATATTTAAGTTGTAAATTCTTGAGATAAAGTTTTTGGTTTAAGAGATCTTAGAAGATCCAAATCATTTTTATGAAAAGTTTAAGGTAATACCTGTAAACTACTTTAGGAAAAGGTTCAGTAGCACTTGAAAGTATGCTTATAATGGCTTATTAGTGCCTAAAAACTAGTAGTGTAAAGGTGATTGATAGCATCTGGAAGCTGTCTAGATGGTGGAAAACTAAAGGAGAGGACATAGGCAGGATTGTCTCAAACCTCTATGAATTGATTGTCTCAATTTTTCATTATTTTTCCACACAAATTTAATTATTTTTACTTGACATTGCCCTATTCAACCCCCCTTTAGGGCACCAAGGGATAATAAGATTTGGTGAGGAAAGGAATAAGAAATTGACTTCTTTTGGCAAGACTCATGTGGGCCAATTGATCAATGAAAAATGGACCAATTGGATAGGTTTGTTTTCAAGAACATAATAAAGAAATGATAAGTCCTTTTGAGAGACTTTCTCATTTCCATCACCCCTTGCATTGATGGAAAAGGTTATGATGTGGTGTAGAAGCTAAATAGGGAGGGTCTTAACGTTTTTAGCCAAAGGCTTCTTTGGGTCATGTTGCATCTTAATTGAGATTTTGTGTTAAAACTTAAAAAAGCATAAGTCAAGAGAGGATAGGTTAAAGGGAATGATATTTCCAATTTGAAATAAAAAAGGTGCAAAAGGTGAAGTAGTATGGTTTACAAAAGTAACAAAAGAGTAAGCCATACATACCTGCCCTTGACTCCATTGCCTTGCTTATTTCTATTTTGTACATAAACTCATGAACCACCTTTTCATAACCCGGTTCTTCACTAAAGATGAACTCCACCCATCTAATGTTTGAAAGAAAAGCCTTGATCTCATCAGAGACGTTGAGGGTTTTAATAAGAAATTCTGATGGAATTTTATTGAGGGTAATGCTTTTCTTTTTCTTTGCCTCATATCTTGCTTTCTCCTCCTTATTAGTACCTTTCATAAGTTGAAGAGGAGGGACTTGCCTTTGAAGGGAAAGGTTTAGGTAATGCCTTTGCCTTTGTCACTTCTTGTTGAAGGTTTTCTTGGTGTCATTGAAAAGATGATGAAGAAAGATTATTAAAAAGTAAAGTAGAAGAATGAAGAAGTTTGAGAGAAAATGATGAAGTTTGATTGATAAAAGGCATAAAAAGTGAATGGGATGTTATTAAGGACGTTTAAATAAGTAAGAAATGGGTCAAAATGAATAGAAAATGACTAATTTAGCATTAAATGCACCTTTTGCACTATTTGGATGATGAATGGAATCCTAACAGTTACATATAAGTCGCAATCATGATTTATAAAAATTATGAGTAATGGTCAAAATTCCTCAAAAAGGTGTAAGGTCAATAATTTTAAATTTGAAAAATCTAAAATTTTGTGGGGCCTATGGAAAATCATAAGCGAGAATCTTAAAAAACTTTGAAATCATTGAAACCTGTAAATCTTAACTGTGACTTTTGATCTTGGTCATGATTTATAAGTAATTTTCAAAAATAAGCTTAAAATGAAGTCTTTCAAATAAGTAATCAAATTGATGCATGAATGATTAATTTAAGCATTTGAGTATGGAATGACTCAATAGCACTTATTAATTAATTCACTCAACATAAGAACATTACAACAAATCAATCATCATAAACACATCAACCAAATTAATAAACAATCAAATAATAATATGTCGATGCAATGAAACCTATTCTCACTCTAAAAAGCTTCCATCAAACATCCATAGTTCCCTCTTGATGAAGTCATCCTTTCTTCATTAAAAGGTTTAGTGAAAATATTCATAAGTTGGTTATGAGTGTCAATGAATTCTAACACTAATTCTCATTTTGTACATGATCTCTACAAAGATGATGCCTTATGTCAATGTGTTTGCTTCTTAAGTGTTGGATGGGATTCTTAGAAAGATTGATAGCATTTGTGTTGTCACATTTGATGGAAATGAAATTTGATTAACTGTTTTGCCATAATCCTTAAGTTGTTGCATCATCCAGAAAACTTAGGTGCAACAATAACCAACCACCATATATTCCATTTCAGCAGTGGATAAGGCAATTGAAATTTGTTTCTTGCTAAACCAATAGACTAAGCACTCACCAATAAATTGGCAAGTTTTGAAAGTGCTCTCCTTATCCAATAAACTACCTATATAATCTGCATCTGAAAACCCAAGACTAAAAGATGAGTTCTTAGGATACCATAAGCCTAGATGCACGGTGTCATGTAAATATTTTAAAATCCTTTTGACTGCATGTAAATGAGATTCTTTAGGACATGATTGAAATCATGCACACAAACAAACACTATACATGATATTGGGTCTAGAAGTGGATGGATAAAGAAGAGAGTCAATCATTCCTTTATATTTCTTCTCATTTGTTGGCTTACCTAATTCATCCTTGTCAAGTTTGATTGATGCAATCATTAGTGTTTGTGTTATCTTGCATCTATCCATTCAAAATTTTTTGACCAACTCCTTTGTATATTTTGATTGTTTGATAAAGATACCCTCTTTACGTTGCTTGATTTGTAAACCAAGGAAGAACTTAGTTCACCCACCATGCTCATCTCAAATTTCCTAATCATACATTTTGTAAAATCCTCACAAATAGATTCATTAGTAGCACCAAATATAATGTCATCAACATAAATTTGAATAATCAAAGTCTCTTTGTTATGCCTTTTAACAAATAAAGTAGTGTCAACCTTGCACTTTTCAAAATCATTTTTTTTGAAAAGAAGAACTAAGCTTTTCATACCAAGCTCTAGAAGCTTATTTTAAACCATACAAGGCCTTAGTTAGTTTTAAAACATGGTTTGGTAAATCATGAGATTCAAAATTAGGAGGTTGTCCTACATAGATTTCCTCTTTAATGAAACCATTTAAGAAAGCACTTTTAATATCCATTTGAAAAAGCATAAAATTCATATGACATGTATATGATAAAAGAATTTCAATGGCCTCTAACCTTGCAACCGGGGTAGAGGTTTCATCATAGTTTATGCTTTCCTCTTGGTTATACCCTTTGGCAACTAATCTAGCTTTATTTCTAATTATGGAACCTTGCTAATCTAACTTGTTCCTAAACACACATTTACATCAAACAACTAGGTGATTCTTTGGCCTAGGAATAAGTTCACAAACCTTGTTCCTCTTAAATTGGTTAAGTTTCTCTTACATAGCTATCACCCAAAATTCATCATCAAAAGCCTCATCAATTGACTTTGGCTCCAATTGAAAGACAAATGTAAGGTTATTATCTAATTCATTTTATTAAGCTATAGTATTTACTCCGTTGGAGATCTCATAAATGATTTCCTTTGGATGATTATTGGAGTACCTCTAATCCTTAGGTAGTCTTTAAGTTTAGTTGTTTTCTTATTGAGGTAGCACTTGTTCTACTACTTGAGGTAGCTTTTGCTCTTCAATATTAATCTTAACTTCCTTTGGTACAGTTAAGCTGTAGCTTCTCAAAGTCACCTATAGGATCATCAATAAGAGTACCTTTCCCAAGATCAAGCTTACTAGACTCATAAAAAATAATGTTCATTGACTCTTCAACCACTATGGACTTTTTGTTAAAAACTCAATAAGCATTGCCAGTGGTGGAATAACCTAAAAATATACCCTCATTAATTTTAGAGAAAAAATTTTCCATGGTTATCCATAGTATTCAAAACACAACATTTACATCCAAATATTCTAGAATATGAAAGCTTGGGCTTTCTTCCATTGCATAACTCATACAAAGTATTATTTAGAATGGGTCTTTTAAAAACTCTATTGGCAATATAACATTAGGTATTGATGACTTCGGCCCAAAAGTAATTTGGAAGAGAATATTCATCGAGCATAGTTCTAGTAATCTCAGCCAATGTTCTATTCTTTCTCTCTACAACACCATTTTATTATAGTGTTCTAAGAGCTAAAAAGTTGTATGAAATCCCATTCTTTAAATAATAATTTTCAAAATGTTCATTTTGAAATTCCTTTCCATGGTCACTTCTAATAGAAGTATTGGACTAGGTTGGACAAACCTAAGTTAAAACTCTCTTTTGATCTTGACAATGTAGATTGATAAGTTCGAACATCCATTTTAAATGTTGATCTTACAAACATTTAGCTAGGATCACGTTAGAATTTGAATAGAAGCCTTAGTCTCAAAGATAGAAATTTGTATCCTAATTTGCGGTCATGAATTAGAAGGTCGTTATCACTATCTTATAGAAGAGTTGAATAAATTTAGGCAGACGATTTTGCAATGTATGTCATGTTTAGTGTCACGACTGCTACTTTTGCATTCACTTGAAGGGAATCAAGTCTTTAACCAAATTATGCTAGGTGTCCCAAAGAACCTTTGGAACATCAAAATTCGTGGTAGGGAAATAATGGTCAAAATCTCAATTTTGGTGAAACAACACCTCCATTTGGGTAGATGATATTGCGGTGATTATCACATCCAAAGAGGAAAATTAGAGACCGCAAATTTCAGTCTTACTCAAGGGATGTAATGGTTATTTTTCTTGAAGAACCAATGGTCTTATGCCACGTGGAATAGTCGTTAGACACAAATGCGATTCTCCACTATGATTAAGCAAAATTTAATGTCATATGAATATCGCAACCGCAATAATGCAGTCTCAACTGCAAATTTCATCTAACAAGCATTAAATGTAGGATTTGCCTAACATACATTAGAGATTTGCATATAGTTTTGTTTGTAATGTCTCTTTAGTATTGGAGCCTATAAATACACCACTAAATAGACTTGAATGCAAGAGAATAACATTCAGTATAGGCAAACTCTTTCAAATTTATTTCTCAAAGCATTCAATTTATTGTATTTAAGTTATTATTATTGTCTGGTGTGAGCATTAAACACTAATGGGTTTGGCCTTGAAAGTTATCCTTTGATTGTAAAACTCTTGTTCAGGTTGAATGTTAGCCTTGTGAAATACTAATAAGGTTGTGTGTAAGCTTTGTAAAAAAAAAAATCAGTTGTAAAGTTAGGTGTGAGCTTTAAAACACCATTGGACATTAATGAAATACCCAATTGGAAGAATTGGAGAGTGCATGTATGGTTGATTAATACCTGAACCACTATAAAACTTAGTGTATTCTATTCTTTTTCTACTTCTTCTATTTCTTGCTTAACAAACCTTTCCCTCAAAAATTAAAATTTCCCACAAATTCAACCCTGCCCCCTTTTTTTGGTGCATAAGGGCCAATAGGTGGTATCAAAGCTTGATCTTAAACCAAGCCTTAATTGAGTGAGAAAAGATCATGGCACAAGAAGAAATCCATACTCACCTTAAACCTTACTTCGATGGAACCAATTATACTCATTAGAAGTATATAATGGAGATTTATTTAGATAGTGATGTGGTAGATTTATGGGACATTATAGCAAAGAAATGGAAGTCTCCAACTAAAGTGGTCGATAGTAGTGAAGAACTAATTCCAAGGGAAGAATGGGTGGAAGCACATAAAAAGTCAAATGGGAGGAATAAAAGGCAATGGCTATTCTTCTTAGCTTCTTATCAAGATAGGAGATTGGTGCAGTGCAACATTGCCTAACAGCCTATAGGATATGGAAGGCATTGGAGAATTATCATGAAGGCACTATGCTTATGAAATCAAGTAGGTTGGAAATGTATGTGATGGAATGGGAGCTCTTCAAGATGAAAGAAAATGAAAGCATCATTGACATGACAAATAGACTCCTTTCTATTGTCACAAACATAAAGAAGTTTGGAAGAATTCTCACCAACCATGAGGTAAACACAAAAATTCTCAAATCTCTTCTTCATAAGAAATTCAATGCTAGAGTTTGTAGCATACAAGAATCTAATAAAGAGATTGGAAAGCGCAAACAGATGTCCTTATTGGCAAGCTACTTACCCATGAGCTATCCTTGAAGAACGATGAGAAGATCAAGAAAATGAGAGGGCAAGGGGATAAAAATGAAAAAGAAGAAAGAAGACATTTTCTCTCAAATTCTCGAACAAAGATAAGGAGGTTGAAGTAATCACTAGTGATAGTGATGAGAATGAGAAGGACAGGAGATAGCCATGCTCTTAAGGAGGACCAATCAGCTCATAAAGAGAAGGAAACATAGGAGGAACTTCAAAGAGCATGTAATAGCCATTTTCATCTGACATAACTCATATGGCTCTGATACCAATAAATGTAATGGCCGTATTCATATTTGCTCTGATCCCAATGACTGTAACAACCAATTGTGTTTACAAATCATGTTGCTCTGATACTATAATATATATATATATATATATATATATATATATTGCTACCACAGTCTATAATGCTACAATCGATACCTATCAGAGCACTCAACATCCGGGATTTGCCCGTCAGCCCCGTGATGTCATACACACCAAGATTTGCACATCTGCCCCGCATATGCTTGAGCCATCTCTGATACCAAAACTATAACATCTAAATTCATTTGTCAAATCAATAACTGTGACATCTATTGTTCTCATTTGTAAACCAGCTTTGATACCACAAATTGAAACGTCACAACATGGCTACAGCTTGTACCTATCAGAGCACTCAACATCCGGGATTTGCTCGTTGGCCCCGTGATGTCATACACACCGAGATTTGCACATCTGCCCCGCGTGTGCTTGAATCATCTGATACCACTAACTGTAACTATTGTCTTCAGTTGCAAATCATGGCATTTCATGTTTGAAAATGCATATACCTTAAGGTTTATTCATCATACATATATATCCCATATGTATTTAATGTACACATGTGTTAACTAATATTAGGACCAGTGACCATAACTAGTTCCTATCAAATGTATGTACATGACGCAATGAGAGAGAGTTGGAATTTAGTCGACGACCTATGTTCCATGTGTCTATATGCAAAACTTTATGTACCAAAGTATCCAAAGTCTATGCTTCAGTATATGCTTCAGTATATGAAAAATAATTGTGATATGGTAAGTCACGACTCAATGAATAAAAACAATAATCAAATTCTCATAGCATAATCTATAATCAAATATCATCAAGATACATTGTAAGTATAACAATTGACTATGCAAGTGCAAATGCAATAACTTTGTTTTTGTTGTGACCAAGCAAGGCAAACATTGCTCAGGGGATATTCATGTGATTCATGTAACATATGATTTGGGACCAATTGGTCCATCTTCCTGTACTTTGCAAGTGTTTGAAAAGTTGGTCACAATGCCCCTTTTAGTTTCTTATGCAAGTGCTTATTCACAAATGATATGCCAAGTAATCATTAAGAGCATTTAATTCTCACTTGGCCTGTATTCCCATGTAACATGTAACAATTCAATCATACATACATGTAATAGAACATAATTATATTATTCCCATGTAACATGTAACAATTCAATCATATATACATGTAATAGAACATAATTATATTATTCCCATGTAACATGTAACAATTCAATCATTCTCGCTTGACTTATATTTTCATGTAACATGTAACAATTCAATCATATATACATGTAATAAAACATAATAATATCATACAATTAGCACATACACCCATTGAATCCAATTATTGTTTCTATTCACACACATTGAATCCAATTATTGTTTCTACTCACCTTATGATGTGACCAACCTTTATGGTAGGTTTGGTTCTCTCTCTATGGCTTACTAAAAGTTTTGAGACCCTAGAATTTGATATATACATGGTTACAAGTATGCCAAAATGATTATGAATGCTTGGTGCATGATCCATGCAAGTGTACCTAGTGTTTATACATATTTTCCTTATATGGCAGCTTAAGCTAGCTACACGATCACAACAATAACTCCTTATATACTTATCCAAATGGCTTGATTCATTTTTTCAAACAAACTAGACATATAATGGGACAACATATTTAAATTTCAGGTCAATATCAGACACACACAAAATGTGGTGAATTTTTAAATGTTGCCCTATTGCAGTGTTATCTCAGTCTTAGTAGGTCTTACATTCTTGGGCATATCTCAAATTGTACTAGTCTAGTTACAATAATATTCTACCATCAGTTACAAAACATATAAATGAACATTTTTTATGTTTTACTCATTATCCAGTTCAATATATAAGGTCACCAAAATAAAATACCAATCTCAGGGCAAGTAGGTTCATAACTTGTTGACAATCAGTCATGATAAAAGGACAATATCTCAGCAACCATGTTGGATTTGGCAACAATATTTCACAGGTATGTAGATCAGACATAAATATACAACTTTCAAGTTTGGACCATCATCAAATTCTGAGTTTATGGTCATCAAATTCTTGGAAAACTGAATTAAAACAAAAGTGGTGTGTCATCCATATACAAAGTCAGTCCCAATCAATGAGCCATAACTCTTTCCACACAACAAATTAATCAAAACTGCTTAACATGTATTTAGAGGGAATATAACCCTACAAGTTTTATGTTTTTCACTCTGTCAAAATCAGAATATAAAGTCATCAAAATATAACAAAACCGAAGGCTGAGATCATCTCAGTTCGGATTTGACCTAGTCCTGATGAAGGGTCATATCTCTTCACACACATAGAATCAAGTAAAACTGTTTCATATAAATTTATATGAGACATAAGGCTACAACTTTCATGTTTTGCACTTTCCCAATTCCTCTTCTAGGGTTACGAAACCATGGGTGAAAAATTCTGCTCTAACAGCAAAATCAACAGAATAAGCTCTTGTTCTCTCAGATTACAACTTCCATCCAAGAGCTCTACTTCAATTACTCCATAATTCTCACTAACCATGCATGATTAACATGTCATGAGAGGTTAATTCCAATTGAGAAGAAGATAAATTTACTTACCTACTATCCTAGAATTGGAAAACTTTAGGCAGCTCACTCTTCTCCCTCTCTTATTCTTCTTCTTCTTCTTCTTCTTCTTCTTCTTCCTCCTTCTTTCCTTTGCTCTCTCTTTGTTTCTGGTATAACCCACGGTTTTCCCCTCAAAATCTGACCCTAATTAGCAGATATAAACTAATTATAATAATACAAAATCATGGTGTTTCATTTCCATTGGTTGGAAGGTCGCTTTTCCTCTTTTAGTCCCTCTTCTTCACTCCTTAAGCACTTCCATCCATCTCCTAATTCCTAGATGCTCCTTATACTTTTAGATGAGCTCTCAAACACCATTATTTATGAAGCTATAATAAGCACACAACATGAAATAATTTGTCATATAACTATGCAAACACTGCATATATGTTCAAGCATCCCAAATGCAACGGTGCAATT